>OY757910.1:87396861-87611861 GCA_963585895.1 Sepioteuthis lessoniana | reverse complement strand
TGCCTCACCAAGGCTGAAGAACCTAGTCTGCCCTACTATTTACCCATAGCTGGAGGGAGAATAATTGGATTCATATCTTTCCCAAGGGTATTAGTGCTATGTGCTAAATTTGACCTTGTGTCATATCCTGCCCAAGCAGAGGGGTTGGGTATATATGATGAGACTAGACATGACTGAGAAGAGAAAATTGAGAAAACTTGCTATCACTCAAACTTCCAAGAAAGACCAACAGCTAATGCTGATGTGAAAAACTCTCAAGGACTAAATGATAATGATAATAATAAGAAAGAATAAAACCGGACACAATTGAGTGGGGAAGGTGATCCACTGGGAATTCTGCCAGAAGTTTCAGTTTGACCATACAAATAAATGGTATAAGCATAACCCAGAATCCATCCTAGAAAATGAGAAATTCTTTGGGATTCTGCAATACAAACAAATCATCTAATCTCGGCCAGATGATCAGACCTTGTGATAGTCAACAAAAATAAAGAGAACCTGCCGAATAGTGGACTCTGCCATCCCGGCTGAGCACAGGGTAAAACTGAAGTTAAGACAGATTAGTACTTAGACCTTGCTAGAGAACTGAAAAAACTATGGAACAATAAAGAGACACTGATACTAATTGTATCTTGGTACAGTCACTAAAAGATTAGTACAGGGCTTGGAGGACTTGGAAATAAGAGGATGAGTGGCAACCATCCAAAGTGCAGCATTGTTGAAATTAGCTAGAATACTGAGAAGAGTCCTGGAGACTTGAGGAGACTAGCTGTTACTCAACCTCCTGTAAAAAGCCATCAGCTAATGCTGGTGTAGAAAACTCTCAACTGATAGTTTGGTTGGTTTCTTTGTTTAATGGCATATCAACTCTTTTTAGGTTATTTAATGCCAAAGCCATTCTCCTAGAAGAACAGTAATGATACTATTCAACCCATAGCTGGGAGGATAAGGGGGTTCATACCTTTCCCAAGAGTATTTGCCCGAAAGTGAACGTAATAGCGTGACTGGAGTACAAACTCGCATACAACAATTCTGCAGTCCATCGCTTTAACCATTACACCACGAGGACACCCCACTCTCAACTGAGTAAATAGAAATAATAAAGCAAAGTCAGCTAGTCTTTAGATGAGTAGATGAAATAAGCTTTGGAGTGAATGTTTGATAATGATGAAATTACTTGGGGTACACCTTAATCATAACTTGTATGATAAGATTATGACACCCTGTCAGCTAAGTCTATAGAATACACCAACAGCGTCTCTGGAGAGAGATAAACCTCTTCCCCACCTCCAATGAGTGTCCTGGGTAAGGCATTAAACTGCGTCCAATGGTGACGCTCTAGTCCTGGACCTTTGGGGAATGCAGAGTACCCCTTTTTGTCATTACTTCCAACTTCACTCTGATAAGATTTTTTACTCATATCAATCTTCTGATTTAATTGTAATGGGCATATCTAAATTAAATATGTTTTCATTGATTCTATGCATTTGGGGGTTTTTTTGTGTTTGTATCCATTTTTTTCTCACTCAAATATATAACCACCAAGTTATTTTTCAACAAATTTCATGCATAAATTTAAAACTAAATTCAACATTTTCTGAATGAAGTTGGAAAAGATTCTCAAGGCAGATTTTAATGCATACTTTATTTCAGAACAAAGACAAAAGCAATGAATTTTTTGGTACAATCAAAATGCCAAATATTTCTGTATTTATTCATATCTTTTAGATTTAAACTAGAATTCTGTGAGAATCAGAATTCAAACAGTTCAGGCATTCTTCATTGATTTTGTAGTTCCTGCTGTGCAGGCTGTGAGAGGTTCATAAGCAGAACCGTTATTAGTCTCTGGTTTGAGATTAGTAGGTTGTATCAGCATGGTAATGTATGATTATGATTTTAGTAGGGTGCACATAGCAGTCACATTTAGTGAGGTGAATTTCTTAGACACATGGTTCCTCTACTAACAACTAGAAAAAATAAGACTTAATTTTCATGACATCACCCAACCAAGAGGGAGCAGAATCTATCCAAAGCAACATTTATCATAAAAGAGTGATAAATATTGTTTTCTCCTAAATTGGGGCAACATAGTTCTTGTTTTAGATTATAGAATTATTTATTCATGGATCAGTACTTGTCTTTAAATTAGAGAGGGTGGAATCAGTCATGCTAGTGAGTTAAGAACACAGGCACACTGATCAACGGAAATCCTTTCAAATTGACTGAATGGAAGAAAGAATCAATTATAGGTAGGGAAGAGAAATTGAAAAAGTGAGAATAAAATAGAATAACCTATAAAAAATATTAACCTTTCCATGAGATTTTATTTCTTTTCTCAAAGGAAAAAAATATATATATAGTTGGTGTCCTATGGTTTACTTCAACACCTATCATATTTACATACTTTGACAGATTTTTAATGTAGTTTTAATACAATTCTGTCAATTTCAAGCATTTTATTTTATAGTATATGTCTGCTGGTTCTTTGCCTATCTGTCAAAACTATAAAACTTGGTATAATCATTCATTTAAATCGACTTTTCCAAAGTGAATCTAACATGGACATTAAAGTACTTATCCAATAAGAATTACTCTGATATAAAAGAGCCCAGTCAGCAGAGGCAGTAAAATATGCCAACTGCATCTCTGCAGAGAGGTAAAACACCCCCACCTAATGAGTGTCTTGGATATGATACAAAACAATCTGATGTTTGATGTTGAGGCTCCAGTTCTGGAGTTTAGTGGTATGTGGAGTACCCCTTCATTGCTATAACTCCAAGGTCCACTCTGACCTAGAATGGTAGTACTTATTTGGGTCCCATCTATGGGCCACAGAGAACTGTTTTGCAATACTTGAAACCATATAACAATGTGTAAACAAATGAGCTTTGGCTAGTTTCAAAATGTTACCTACAAATTATTCTCTTAAAAATCATATATGTAAATAAGATTCGGCTTTAAAAAACCTATAAAGTTTGATATGCCATTAAACCAAATAACCTAACCTAATCTATCTTGTATGAGAATAGATATAATAGATTCTGTTTAATCGGACAATTAGTTTTTAGGTTTGGTTTGAATAGCATATCAACTTTCATGGATTATCTAATTCTAAAGTCATCCTTGTAGAACAGTAGTAGTACTGTTTAACCCCTTAGCTGGGGGATAAGAGAGGTCATGATTTTTTTAAAGTTATTAGTCTGAAAGTCAATGCAACTGTGTGACTGGAGTTTGAACTCACTTACTACGATGTCACAGTCCTGCTCGTTAACAACTTCACAAGGGAACCCCGCCTCCTGGTTATTTGAGCTATACACATAATAGGACCAGGTTTGTAATAAACAATTCAAATACATGGAATTATTACAAATTTCCTTTCATATTAATGCCTTTGTATCTTATTCTTGAGATGAATTTTTACCAAGAATATTGACTGATAAGTCTGGTGAGTATGGAGGGAACTGAACTTGTACAATCCGATGTTTCACCAAAGAAATTTCTTTCAAAAACTATCAAGACTGGTTTAATTTTTTTTTCCTGACAAGCACTGACCCATCCAGATGACAAAGCAAAAACTTGAGCATCTTTATCATAAGCTGTTCAGCTATTCACATATCCTCTTTTAAGTTTTTTTAATGCTTCAATCTCAATACTTTTTGATCGTATATTTGCTTTGAGATCAGTATTCTTGATAAATCAAAGAATTTATGCAAGTTTTTGCATCTGGATATTCCACTTTTCTTATCACAATAAAGAAAAAAAGAATCAATGGGTGTCATTTGAGTCAAGGAACAAAACCCAAATATTATGTTCTTTGACTGATGAACAAATAGGAATTGTTTTTCTTGAACTGTCAGTTATTGATTCTACAAAGAATGGAAGAAAGTGAGAGTGGCACTAATATTCTGCTGGTGCAATTAATAAATAGAATACTATGGTCTATAACTGACTTGAATTATGGATTTTCATAACAGCTAAACTGTAATAAAAATAACATGTAGTGGACTAAATCTGGTAGCTCAACTTGACATGGTATGAAACTTCTGTTGCATACATTTTGTGAAAATAGAATACTGTTACCTCTTTTTCTGATTGGATAATTTTACTTGTGATACAATTTTTGTCAGCTGTTGGATGATTATTAATATGTAAACCTTTGATATTCTACAAGATAACCTATAAACTTGACTGATACTATTATACTGGACAAGTCAATTATAATCAGCTGTAACAACACTTGACTTAATTGAATAACCAAGAGTCTGTACCATACTTTATATAATCTCTATATGCATAATCTATACAAAATTTATCATTTATCAAATTAGAGAAGATCTGTAAACTCAATGTGTTTCATTGTAACAATGACCCATGATGATATTGATGCTTGTATTTAGGAACATGTGAAGACTGATTTTAACATTAAAATCAATCAATTGATCCACGATAAAATACAAATATCAAGGAAAATATTTTTGTGTTTTGGGAATTTTCTTCTCCCTGAAAGTCAGGATTATATATTTGTTTCTCCTTTTTTTTTTTTCCTTTCTCATTATATCTTTGTATACTTCAGTCTTAATTCTCTGTGTCAATATGTCTTGTCTTTCAATTTCTCTTTCCTTCTTTTTTTTTCTTCTTCCTACTCTTCTTTCTTCTGGTTATTCAAGTACTGATATATGCGTAAAGAATCCCATCATTTATTATGGGTATTATGTTGGTATATCATAAAAAAAATTATATGCATTAATGTTGTTAAAAAGTTTGCATTAAATATCAATAAAAGTATTTTGAGGAAAATAACTTATTCATTAATTCATGGCTCTTCAAACAGCAATACAACTTAAATCACGAATGATGTGTTTCTAAATATGTCTTCTCCAAAAAAAAAAAAAAAAAAAGGTTGTTTATGCCAAGGGCCCTTGCTGCAAGGAATCTCTTGAAGACCTCTAACAGTCATGTTCTTTTTACAAAATCTTGTTTGCAAATGGAAGGGGAAAAAATGCCTTCGAAAAGGTCAACACTAACTTGTAGAAATATCATGAAACACATTCATTCATCCGACAGAATTCTTCAAAAATTATTTGCCTAAACCAAAGCAGAGAATGTTCATGAAACTGATTATTCTTGGTCCTTATTTAACTTGGATTTTATCTTTTAATTTAGTTGCTGTTTTTAGTATTGCAACTCACTCAGGTCATTTCTATAATATCAAGAAACAGTATCATATTAACCAACCCCTCTGCTCAGGCAGGATATGACACAAGTTCAATTTTTTAAGCGGAGTTTAACAGGTTTGAATTCAGAGTTTTCCTTCTCCTAGACTAGTTGCCTCACCAAGGCTGAAGAACTTAGTCTGCCCTACTATTTACTCATAGCTGGAGAGAGAATAATTGGATTCATACCTTTCCCAAGGGTATTAGTGCTATGTGAAAATACAATCAGTCTCATCCAGGATTTGAACTCTTGTCGTTGTGTCCATTTCCTGCAACGATAACCATTACACCACGGGCACCTCAAGGAACAGTATATATCAGAGATAATAATAAAGGATAAGCTCTCTAACTTGAATTCATCTTTGCCTAGTAATTCATGTCAGCTGATTAACCAACTAAGCAATGAGAGCAAGTTTAAATGAAGGCACTTATAGTATAATGGTTATCATAGTAGAAAATGAACACAGTTCAAAACCTGGAAGAGACTTTTTGCATTTTCAAATAGCACTAACACTGATAGTAAAGGTATGCATCTTACTATTCTCTCACCAGCTCGGGATAAATAATAGTTTAAACTGGACTCTTTAGCCTTGGTATGGCTACCAGTCGGCAAAAAAGAAAACTCAGAATTTAAACCCGTTACCTTCCACTAAAAAATTGACCTTGAGGAGTTAGGAAAATATATACAAGGGCAACTCATATTATAGAAGAAACCTTATAACCTATCCTCTATTTTGTCTGCATCTTACAGGCACCATATTTATTGTTATTGTTTTTCTACAAGCTTGTAGTTTAGCCCAGTCAGCAGGGCTTAGAACATGTTAACTGTATCCTCTGCAGAGGGATAAGACCCCCTCAAAAAAGATTATACCCGGGTATGACACTAAACTACATTTGATGGTGAGGATCAGTTGCCATTAATCCAAATTCCCTTCTAACTTGGAGTTTAGGGTCACATCTATGGATCAAATAGCTTTATCTAAAAATTATTTATATTCACAAATCATATATATATTTAATATGTATGTCGAAAGAGGATTTTGCATTAGATAACCTACAATGGTTTATATGCCATAAAACCAAACTAAACCAAACCAAATCATTTGGGATGTCATTTCTATGACAGGGTAGAGACTATAATTGTCTTTCCCTTAGATTTGCAGACATGTCTTTGGACATCATATGTCCATTGGTTATATAAGAAATCAGAATCTGATAACAATAGCAATGGCAAAAAAACTATTAAAAAAACTAGCACAAAAATATAAATATGAATGCACAATGAACACAGTTCCCTAACTTTTTGGCATAAAATAACTCTAGATGGGTTGACATGCCATTAAAATCAATCAATCAATAAACTTTTAAGGCTATTAGTATGCAGTATTTTTCCATGAAGCATTTTTAATCATTATCATTTATTTTGACTTGTATTTTCTTTCATCTTTTACTTTTAGTTGCTTATTGCTTCCTATATGTGGTGATCCTTATGGTTACAGGAAATGTTACCAGTTATTGGTGACAGTTGATGCTAGGAAATATATTTAGATGCATCCGTACTCACCCAGGTTAACACTAGTATATCTGTAGCAGAAAGAAACTTGAATTTTTGTTTGGTGCGTAATTTAATTTGACCGTTAGAGTCGCCGAACATTTTCACCCAATCAGGATGACTTGTCCTATTCAGCCCGAACCATATTTCCTAGCAGCACCAAAAATTGAAAAAAGCCCGTGAATCTCTCTCTCCCTCAGAAATCCTCAATGGGAACGGACGTCTATTCATCTGCTCCTGAATAGTAGTAGCAGCATCATACATAATGAGGAGAGCCATCTAGTTTAGGGACCCTCTTGGGTCTATTCTTCTAGACCAAGGGGTCCTAGTTAAAAACAAATTAGATGATATACTCTAACAACTTCCTACCTTCTTTCCTTCCTACGAGACCTCGCAGCATACCAGCATAAACACCATTACTTCATGCTGCCATTAAAACCTTGATACAAAACCTAACGACGTCTTCATTCTTCTCCACTACCTTTATTTTCCATTAACATTTAGTGAGGTGATAACAACCAACGAAATACCAACGTTACCAATGTAATACCAATAAAACCAATTTAAACCTGTAACCAAAAACCCAATAATAATAATAATAATAATGTTATCCCCATAGCTATATATCTGTTGATACACTAACACTGAATAAACAGAAGGAAAGACAATAAAAGCACATCTAACACATACAGGTCATTTGATATATACATATAAAAACATATAAGAAGTATTTCAAAAATACACAAATGTGTTACAACAAATAAAATGTGCACATTGTTCTGAGAACAAGCACTATATGAAAAGGAGTACAAAATGGGAAAGAGTTTTGTTTTCTTTGATTGTTTTAATTTCAATAGCAAGGTGATCGACAGCATCATTTGCTTGGCAGTGAGACCAAGCTTGTAAAATGAACAGAGATAAAAAGAGAGGTCTTATTCATTCTAAGAATGGGGACAAAAAGAGATTCTGATTTCTAATATAACCAATGGACATATGATGCCTGCAAATCTAAGGGAAAGACAATTATAGTCTCTACCCTGTCATAGAAATGATATCCCAAATGATTTGGTTTGGTTTGGTTTTATGGCATATAAACCATTGTAGGTTATCTAATGCCAAATCCTCTTTATACATATATATTAAATATAAATGATTTGTGAAAACATTTTGTAGATAACATTCTAAAATGAACCTGAGCTCTTTTTTGCACGCTGTTAAATGGTTTCATGTTTTCTATGTATCAGTCCCAATTTAACACCAGTCATTTGTTTGCATGCAGTTTGTTCTATTTGAACCATAGACAGGACCCTATCCAGATTAGAATGGACCTGGGAGCAATGGCAATGAAGGGGTACTCCACATTCCTCCAAATTTCCAAAGCTAGAGCCTCACCATCAGATGGTTTAATGTCATATCAGGACACTCATTTAATATCATATCAGGACACACGCAACTGTTTTTTTCCCAAATGACTTAGGATTTTTAAAAATCAATAAAAGCAACTGAAATTATGATGGAAAAAATATTAGTCAAAATGAATAATAAGACAACTCATGAACCAATTAGGTTCTAGCTGTAATAGCAGTCCAAAATTATATTATCCTATTGTTTTACAATTTTTACCTTCTATGATCAAATAATTTTTGTTTTAAGTTCTGTTCAAATCACTGACTGAACAATTTTTCTAATACATTTGAAATTTTGTCTGTTAGATAATTTCTTTTATTACGCAAGTTAAAATTGTTGTAGAATAATTGGATAACTTGTTTTTTTATTGAAATTTCTTATTCATAGCCACAGTATGAGTAATTTCTTATAATGCATATTGCTTAGATAATTTAGGCTATTTTGTCATTTTAACATCAACATCTGTCATTGAATAACGTTTTTTCTTCAAAAGTGTTCGTGGATAAGAATTGAATAATTTTACCAAACAACTCAGAATTTATTCTTAAACAGATTGATACTATTATTAACAGTCACAGTAATAATAAACTCATGGTGGCATCATAAAAACATTAAGATGTATCAAAAGTATTCTAACTTTCTCTATATATGGTGTGGCAGTGTTAAATAATGAATGTGAAAGTGTCTATTTATAGAATAGATATTAACTATCTAAGATCTATGCTATTCACTAAATAGACACTTTAACATTCATTATCTAACTCTCCCTCATTTTTATTCTTTATATTTTTTTAATGATCTCAGATATTCAATAAAATGTCTCAATATTTTTGATGGGGGGGGACACTTACTTTTATCAAAATATTGGCAACCTGGTGTTCTTGTGAAGCCCTAACAATCTTATCCAAGTCTTTTTTGCTTAACATTTCGCTCATAATGGCAATCTCACTTTTATCAATAACTCAAGCAAATTGCATCATGCTCTCCTGAATTAGCCATTTTACAAATCATAGAAATCTTGTAAGGATTATTGGTATGTAACAAATCACATCGGAATGTTTTATAAAACACACAAGCCTCGGCCAGGTCAACAAATGTTAAAGCTTTGGCAGTTTGTGTGCTCCTGATAGCAGTACCAATCTACAACCTGTTCTGTCTCATTAACAATCAGACTTCTCCCAATATTGTGTTTGTTTAAAAAAAAAAAAATGTCAGTTGCCAATTTTAGTCAAAACTGCAGAAGGAAAAAGAAAACAAACCCCAGAGTAGTATCATAATGAGGCCCCATTTGTGAAGCTCAAGGAAAGAAGGAGTCACTCATTCATTGTCATTATTCCCAGGTCCACTCTGACCTGAAGTGGTAGTACCTGTTAGGGTCCTATCTATTGGTCAAACAACTCTCTTTGAATATTATTACTATCAGATAAGAAGACTTGATACCATAACTGTGTGCCAACAAATTATTATTATTAGATTTATACTGCTAGATAGGAATACCTAACAGTATATAATAGAGCACTAAGAATTGATTACTAGTATTAGATAAAGATAGTTACTTGAAACCATATAATTTTGTATTATGAGTATGAAATATGAATACTTATACCATTTATAATTTTATATGAATTATTTGTTTTGGATAGGAATGTTTGAAATCATACAAAGAATTAATCATTTTTATTAAATAATATGATTTGAAACCATGTAATTGTGTATAATTATTAGATAGGAATACTTCAAACTATGCAACAGTGTGCAATTTTTTTTTTATTTGATCCTTGATATCATATAACTGTATGCAAGGAAATGATTATAGGCAAGAAAGTGCAATTTTTAAAAACTACAATAGCTTGAAAATATATTTATGATTACAATCAAACATTTACAAATGAATCAAATTTCAGCATTAGATAACCCATATGGAGTTGATATGCCATTAAACATATAAACCAAACTGAACTTTGCCCAGTCAGCTGGGGCTGTAGAATACACCGACTGCTTCTCTGCAGAGGGGTAAGATCCCCCCCACGAGTGTCCTGGATATGACACTAAACAATCTGATGGTGAGGTTCCAGTAATGCTGGAGCTTTGGGGAATGCAGAGTACCCCTTTATTGCCATTACTCCCAAGTCCACTCTGGCCTGGAGTGGTAGCACCTGATAAGGGTCCTATCTATGGGTTAAATAGAACTAACGGCATACTTATGCGAAACTGAATTGTTTTACTAAACTGAATTGCTTAAGATAGAAATGTTTTTGAATATTAAACTGTACTTACATTTAAACTGCGTGCTTATGCTAAACTGAATTATTTGAAATAGAACTGTTTTTTGATATTGGAACTGTATTTACACTAAACTGAATTAACATAGAACTGTTTTGACATTTAACTGTGTGTAACAAAAATCTGTACTTATACTTTATGAATTAGAACTGCTTGACTAAATGGAATTGTTTGAAATAGAACTGATTATTCACACTAAAATGGATTTGGCATTGAATAACCTGCAATGGTTGATATGCCATAAAACCAACGAACCAACCAAACCGAACAAATTTTTATTTTTTTTTTTACATTTGGATGACTTTTAAAAAATCCACCCAACATGTTAATCAAATTTTCTATCTTTTTAGGAAGTTTGGTGGAGAATAAAACACTAATGTATAATAGACTCCTATTTAAAGATGTCAGAATAATGTTTAGCCAAGTGTTACTACCTTATCAACTATTTCATTTTACTATGTGAATTTATATTGTTATGTTAGTATGTAAAGATTCCATGCTGACCTAGGGATCCAAAGCCATCCTGACCCATCTAGGAAGTCACCCTTTAAATATCAAATTTATCAACAATTACAGATTATCAATCGACAGATTAACACATGGCAAATGTGTAAAAACAATAACATTTTCTTTTAACTCACACTGCAAAAAATAATTTTCTATCCAATTCATAATATTCTTTTAACATAATCAGCAGATCAAAATTTAACAATTTCAAAACCTAATAAGAAATTATTGGAGACACACTGAAGTCCTTCAACACACAGATTGGAAAACTATTCTAAACACTTACAGAAGAGAAAGACTTCTCTGTCTATTTGCCTAAATATAATTTTTATGAAAGATATATTTCTCACACACAAAAAAAAGTTTTCATTCATGCTAAGTTGATAACCTTTGCTCTTTTTTGCAAGGGTCATTCAATAAATAAGATGAAATATTGCCTAAGTCGTTGGCAGTAGAAAGCACTGTTTACAGTGACATCTTTTTCAAGGTTATCAATAGTAATAGATCCTTTCATTTCCCAGAAGACTTTTATAATAACCGCTGTGTCAAGAACTTATTTTTTACCAGACAGTGTGTTTCCAGTTCATAAATGGTCTTTTCAACTCAGGCTTGTGGAGGCAAACATATTTTGCCCATTTGTAAACTTTTTTGGACTAAAACATGCTTCTCCATACACATCCCACATTCTTCTGTAAATTTCATATAGTTTGTACTTTTCAGTCACCAAATACTTGATGACAGACCTCTGTTCAAGTCTAGAATATTCTGTTTGATTTGCCACCATTTTGAATAGCCTCAAAATATTTTTGTAAGATTAGAATGATTTTTGCTATAAACCAAATTCAAACACTTCAGAGCTTAAATTTATGGATAAAAATTGATTTTGCTTTTGTTCAAAAGAATTTCCTTTATTTATTGAATGACCCCTGTACATCTTCCATAAAGATAATAGGAAGAACATTCTCTAAAATACTCTTCTTTTTATTTTATTATCTTTAAAAATGAATTGGTTTTAATGATGAAGGGGTTTTTTTTTTGTTTTATACTATTCAATCATGATGCATTTTTAAAGTTGGAAAATATATTGTGTGAAAAGCTTCTATGCTGACTCAATGACAACCTGGCCAACCATGGAAATAGCCCTTAAATACTGGATTTCTCCTTGAATTTTTAGACAATCACAAATTATTTATAGGCACATGAAACTTTTTGCTACTGGGTGCAAACAATAAACACTTTCTTTCAATTCCAAAATACATATTTCCTCTCTATTATGGAGACAAGTGACATAGAAGCTAATGTGCTGGACTGTAATTTTATAGTAAGTCATAAGAACTCCAGTTGTACTATTACAATCATTTTCAGACTAATATCCTTGGGAAAAATATGAACCCTTTTATCTCCACTAAATATGCATTAAATAATACCATTACTGTTTCTTCTATGAGGATGGCTTTGGTATTAACTAACCCAGAAAAGCTTATATACCATTAAAAACAAAGAATTTAAGCTCTGAAGTGTTTGGAATTGGTTTATAGCAAAAATTATTCAAAAGCCACAAAAATATTTTGAGGTTATTTAAAATGGTGGCAAATCAAACAGAGTATTCTAGACTTGAACAGAGGTTTGTCATCAAGTATTTGGTGGCTGAAGAGTACAAACTATATGAACCAGTCCATTACACAATACTTTTTAAACATCTTTAACAAATTTCAGAAATACTGAAATAATATCTGTAGCCATATTGATTTTGTAATATAACCAGCTCATTGTCCAAGTAGGTAGAGTGTTTGCCAATGGTCCAGGAGACCAGAGTTCAGTCCCAGGTTGCGTCATATCAAAGACTTGATACATCCTAGGTTAACACTCAGCATTAAAAGGTACATATCAAGGGTAAAGTGGAGCAATCTTGGGGAAGGAGTAGTGCCCTTCCCTACATCTCAGTGTAGTAGCTATTGAAAAGGGAGCCTTTGGCTTGCCCTCAACAATGGTCACCAACTTACTTCTGATATGAAATTGTCATAATGTTGCATCTCTAAACCGAGGTTATACACATTTAAATATCAAATGTCTTTACTTTCAGCCTTTAATAACTCTAGGAAATATATTTATTTTTATGTACAATTCTAGTTTTCTTTATTTCAAAGGCAAACATTTTGTATTATTGTTTTTTTTAATATTTAGTTTTATTTTTACCTTTTGTAAAAGTTTCTGCCCTGTCAGAATGGTTTAGAATATATTGACAGTTTCCTCAGCAGAGAGTTAAGATCCTCTCTGGAATGGGTGTCCTAGGTAGGACACTAAATTGCATCTTATGGTGAGGCTCCATTTCTGGAGACCTGGAGTACCCCTTTATTGGAATTTCCTCCTGGTCTACTGTGACCTAGAGTGGTAGTATCTGTTAGGGTCCAATTAATGGGCCAAATAGATCTGTTTAAGAATTATTCATATTTGATAGGCCTATGAACATAAAATAAACTCTTTAACAACTAAACAAAAAATATAAATATGAATATATGACAAATGCAGTTCCTTAATTTCTAGGCATGAAATACCCCTAGGAGGGTTGACATGCTACTAATCATTTTGCTCAATCCTTCATGGCTCATGGGATAATGTTACTCTTAAAATAAAAAGTAAAGAATCTGCAGCCTTCCATTACAAATAAAAATTTCAAACCTCCATTTTAAAAACAGATATCTTGATACTCACACATTAAGCAATCTCAAAAAATCATTAAAAGTTAAAGTTTTTCATTTCTTTTAAACAGTATATATTAAATTTGGACTTAGTGTTTGAACTTTAGATTTTACTGTAAACATTTTTTTCTTAAATAGCAAGTTCAACTTTATTAGTAGACAATATGTTTCTATGTGGTCTTTAAACATGAGAAGTTTCTCCACTATTTTTTTTAAATACTTCATGCATTGATTTGTTTCATTTTATATAAAATATCACATTTTAACTTTTAAGTAAATAAATTACCCTCAAAACAATTGCTCTCTATTTAATATTTTTGATGGTATAATTTTCCTCATTGTATAATTTTATATTCAAGTTTTTGGATTAGATTAATTCTTCCTTTTGACAGGTTTATAGAATTTCTCTTCAGTACCTGAATTTTCTGATTGGATAATATCTCTTATTATATGATTTTATATTCTTGCTTTTTGATTGGATGAACTTATTTTCTTCTATGTGATTTATTTGCTTTTTTATAAAATCTTTTTTTTTTTTTTTTAACATTTCACTTTCTGAACAAAATTACTTTCTTTAGCAATGAAAAGATAATTTTAGTTATACCACACTCCTCATCACTGATTTTATACATTCTTTATTCATATCAAATTAGTTTCCAGCAATGCTGTAACATATAATCTTCCATTTAAACTCTCTCATTGTCTCATTTCCTTAAGACAAATTAAAATTCAAACTAGTCCTTTGGACAAATTCACATTTAAAACTGCGATTGGATAATTTTGATTTAGAGAACACACTGGATGACTCCATTGATTCAAAAGCCTTTCCCCTCTTTCTATAAAATGACAGATCCAGAAATTGACTTCCATTTCAAAGTTATCTAACCTTTTATCTCTTTCTCTCTCATCACTGCTCAAATCAGTTCAGTGAAGATATCTGAACAAATCTAAAAAAAGTTGTTAACACTTTACACTAGAATTTGTAAACAGATCTTTTTTTAAATTATGCTATTATCTTGTCACTAAAGCAGCTATGCATAAATAAAAGTAACCACTTGAATGAAAACCCTGTATAGCAAAGAGACAGTTTAATGAAAACCCTGTGTAGCAAAGAGATAGTTCAATGAAAGCCCTGTATAGCAAAGAGACAGTTCAATGAAAACTCTGTATAGCAAAGAGACAGTTCAATGAAATCCCTGTATAGCAAAGAGACGGCTCAATGAAAACCCTGTATAGCAAAGAGACAGTTCAATGAAAACCCTATACAGCAAAGAGACAGTTCAATGAAAACCCTGTATAGCAAAGAGACAGTTCAATGAAAACCCTGTATAGCAAAGAGACAGTTCAATGAAAACCCTGTATAGCAAAGAGACAGTTCAATGAAAACTCTGTATAGCAAAGAGAGAGTTCAATGAAAACCCTATACAGCAAAGAGACAGTTCAATGAAATCCCTGTACAGCAAAGAGACAGTTCAATGAAAACCCTGTATAGCAAAGCGACAGTTCAATGAAAACCCTATACAGCAAAGAGACATTTCAATGAAATCCCTTTACAGCAAAGAGACAGTTCAATGAAAACCCTGTATAGCAAAGAGATGTTTGAATGAAAACCCTGTATAGCAAAGAGACAGTTCAATGAAAACCCTATACAGCAAAGAGACAGTTCAATGAAAACCCTGTATAGCAAAGAGACAGTTCAATGAAAACCCTATACAGCAAAGAGACAGTTCAATGAAAACCCTATACAGCAAAGAGACAGTTCAATGAAAACCCTATACAGCAAAGAGACAGTTCAATGAAATCCCTGTACAGCAAAGAGACAGTTCAATGAAATCCCTGTACAGCAAAGAGACAGTTCAATGAAAACCCTATACAGCAAAGAGACAGTTTAATGAAAACCCTATACAGCAAAGAGACAGTTCAATGAAATCCCTGTACAGCAAAGAGACAGTTCAATGAAAACCCAGTAGAGCAAAGAGATGTTTGAATGAAAACCCTGTACAGCAAAGAGACAGTTCAATGAAAGCCCTATACAGCAAAGAGACATTTCAATGAAAACCCTGTATAGCAAAGAGACATTTCAATGAAAACCCTGTATAGCAAAGAGACAGTTCAATGAAAACCCTGTATAGCAAAGAGACAGTTCAATGAAATCCCTGTACACCAATGAGACAATTCAATGAAACCCCCATACAGCAAAGAGACAGTTCAATGAAAACCCCATACAGCAAAGAGACAGTTCAATGAAAACTCCACAAAATAATAATTCAGTTGTAAAAATTGACTGGAAATGGTTTTATTCTCTCAAGTATATTTAGTGTTTTTGCTTCAAGAAAAATATTGCCGTGATATGCTGTTTTTATGGGTTAAAATTACTAGCTTTACAAATGGAAATTTCTTTGACTCCATGTAAATTATATAAATTTAAACTATTATGATGTAAACTGTTAATTTTTATTTTAAAATTTAGTAAGGTTAGATTGGTTGGTTTTCTAGTATATCAAACATTGTTGGGTTATTTAATACCTAGGCCCATATGGGGGCGGTGTTTTGTTTCATTTGTTTTTTTGCAAACAAGTAACTATTTCTATTTAATAATAACCATTTGTAAACACGCAGAGTTTCAAGAAATTTTTCTCAATACAAAAAATTTGTACTTAGTCATATGGTTTTAAATTTTCTTATCTTGTGCTAATAATTTTCAAACAAATTTATTTAACTCTTAGATGAGATCTTAACTTCACATTCGAGTAACCCTGGGTGTAATGGCAATTAAGGGATGATTTTTATATTTCTTTGGGCCCCAGAACTGGAGCTAAACCATCAGATGTTGTTTACTATCATAACAAGGTTACTTTAAAATTTGGTGAATTTAATGACAATATATATACATATACTAAAAACATTAGTTAAATATGACCTAAAAAATAAAAGATTTTAATAAATAAAAAAGCTTAAATCAAAATATTGAAGATAAAAATTTTCGAACTAAATAGGTAATTTGTGTAAATGAATATGAGAGTTATTCAATGAATAAAATGAATTCTTTGGAAAAAAAAAAAGCAAAATCAATTTTTATTTCAGAATTTTTTTCATGAATGTAAACTCTTAATAGTTCAGAATTAGTTAATAGTAAAAATTATTGTAATCTTACAAAAATATTTGTTTTGAGGCTATTCAAAATGGCAGCAAATCAGGTTTGAACAGAGGGTTGTCATCAAATATTTAGTGACTGAAAAGTGCAAACCATGTGAATTTACAGAACAATGTATGATATGTATGGGAAAACATATCTTAGTCCAAAAATGTTTATAAATGGGCAAAACATGGAATGGAAACACACTGACTCTCCAAAAAAGTAAAAATTCTAGGCTCAGCAGACATTAAAGAAGGTCATACTGACTGTCTTCTGGAACATGAAAGGACCCATCATTATTGATTTCCTTGAAAAAGTGCCACTGTAAACAGTGCTTCTTATTGCCAACTCCTAAGACAAAATTCAACTTATTTATTGAATGACCCTTGTATATTAATCTTATGTTTTGAGGGAAAATTAGTGAATTTTTTATGAGTGGTTTGATTTATAATAAGGTTAATTTTGTCGGAGGAAAAGAAGATCAAAGTTGACAACAAGGAAAAGCCTAGAATAATAATAAAAGCCATTAAAAAAACCTTATTAAAAAATGAATAAACAGCATTTTCAAACTGTTTTTACTGATAATCTGTTTTCATTAATTTTAATAAGCAAAATAAAGCAAAATATGCAAATTAGCTAGCCCTATTAAGAAAAAAATTGCTACTTTTTTAAATTTATTTAGTTGGTTAATTAGAAATTTATTTGAAGTAGGAAGAAGTAACTATAAAAGTTGATGTAGAATTTGGACCTGAACAGACCCAGCAGGTCTATATATATATATATATATATATATAGAGAGAGAGAGAGAAAGAGAATTTTTGTAATTTACATATTTGTATATAAAGAGCTAAAATTGTTTCTTTGAAAAAGAAGGAAAGATTTATCCCAATTCAAACTCTGTTATAAAATCATTTTGATGAGAACCTATAAAGAGATATAATTACCTTTATTTTTTAAATTTTTTACTAATATTAAAAATTGGCATTGCTTATTTAGTACAATAGAAAATTTTTATTTCTTCAGGAAAAATAAAATCATCCCTTACAGCTTGAACCATGTAATCTACTCCAACGTTATAATTTGGAGAGAAGATGGGTACTGCCAAGTAATCTCCATTTTCCTGAAAGATACTATGAAATAAATTATATGGCATTGTCCAATTTTCTTAACGTTTTTGGTGTAGGGAGAATCTCCCAGATATTGTGGTTAACATACTGAACTACAACATCATAGTAAGCAAGTTTGTACTCAAGCCCAGTAGAATACATTGACTGCATCACTACAGTGGTATAGACACACCAACCCCCCACAGTTGATATGCCATAAAACCCAACCAACCAACCACCAACCCCCTAATGAGTGTTCTGGATATGACATTAAATCATCAGATGACAAGAATCCACACTTGAAGATTTTAGAAATGTGAAGTACTCCTTCATTGTCATTGCTTCCAGGTCCACTCTGGGCCAGAGTGGTAGTACCTGCCAGGGTCCTATCTATGGGTCAAATAGAACAAACTATGTGTGCAAATGAATGACTAATGTTAAATTATGACTGTTTATTTTACTTTGTGCAAAAAAGATGTTATCTACAAAATGTGTTTACAGATCATATATATATTTATATATATGTATAAACAGGACTTGGCATTAAATAACCAACACTGCTCGATATTCCATTAAACCAAACCAAACCATGTTTGAACCTCAGCTGCACAAATACATTCACTCTCAGATTAATGCCCCAGTGAAACATATGAATTCCCTTTATTCCCCCCCCCACCAGCTATGGTTTAAATAGTACCACTACTGTTCTTCAACAAGAATGGCTTTGGTTTTAAATTACCCATGAAGATTGATATGCTATTTAATAAAGAAACCAAACTTTTTAGTGGGGTGTTTGGCAACAAATTTAATGACTGGAATGCACTTTTGGCAATGACATAAAAAAGTATTGGTATTTCATAATTATATACTACAATACAGTATTGACATTGAGGGTATATCACACATATGTTTTCAAGAGAATTTTTTATTCACTGATACTTCAAAAATTTCATGATTTTAAATTTAAACTGATAGGATACTTTCACTTTATAGAACAGACTAGATAACTTCATCAATTCATAAGCCTCTCATCTTTCTGTAAAATGTCTAACCTAGAAATTGGCTTCCATTTTAATGGTTTTTTTCCAAGTCGCTTAACTTTATCTTTATTCCATCTTCTAAACAGTTAGGTGAAGATCTCTGGACTAGTCTAAAAAATAGCTGTCTTAACATTCACTCTTTCAAAAAAAAGAATCTTGTTTACAAAATCTACTGTAAATTTCTGTTGTCACGAATTTAGCTGTGCATGAATAAAAGTAGCCATTTTGAATGAAAACTTTGTATAATAGAATCAGTTGCACAATAGTGAATCTGGATTTTGAATAGTGAAATTAAGCTGAGAGCAACTTTGCATTAAGCTTTGTAGTCAATAACTAAAACTGTTTCTTTGATACGGAAAGAAACATTTATCTCCACTCAATCTTTGCTTACAAATTATTTTGAATGCAGTATTGGATGGTTGTTGGTGGGGAAGATGGGTTAGTCAAGTCTCTACTCTCTAAATATCAGTATTAACATTAGTATAGGCATAATATATTCACACTGAACATAACAAAAGGAAAGACAAGATAAACTCATTTGTACATAAAAAGAACATTTTGAATTTTACTAGGGTAAGTCAAACGTTTTGCAATATTTTAGTAATGTGAGAATCAATCTGGCCATTCGGGATACTTTTGCCAAAGTCATGAATATGATGAACCATACTAGACTATGAGATACCAAACTTGCCTGATACTCTCCAATTGCTACTTACCGGATTTGCCTCTGTGGTTTGGAGTAGAACCAATCTGGCCATTTTTGCCAAAGTCATGAATATGATGAAACACACTAGACTATGAGATACCAAACTTGCCTGATACTCTCCAATTGCTACTCACTAGATTTGCCTCTGTGGCTTGGCGTAGAACCAGTCAGGCCATTCTGGATACTTTTGCCAAAGTCATGAATATGATGAACCACACTATACTATGAGATACCAAACTTGCCTGATACTCTCCAATGCTACTCACTGGATTTGCCTCTGTGGCTTGAAGTACAACTGCAGAATCCACAGTTTTAGTCCTATCTGAGCATGCCTAATTATCAAGGTTTTTGCAACCCAATCAAAATTTTTTGAATCATCTCGTCACAGTACTTTAATCTGCTGTATCTTAACCTTTTGCACAACTAATGGTTTTGGTCACTTCTGAAGTTTTCTGGCCCAGTTCAAACTCCTGAAGCATAAGTTCCTGAATAAGATTTTTTAATATGTTCATCTATGTGGCTTTTCAATCACACACAGAGAGAAAATAATGCACAAGGTTTCAGTCTACCAACTACCATGTTACTGCAAACTACAGTAGGTACCTTCCATGGTTTGAACTGCTTTGGTTATGATATATGTACTGCACAATAATGCATACCAAAATATTACAAATCTTTTGACGCACCTAAGTATATACACAACAGACCTACATGTGGTATTAAAAGAAAGAACACACAAATTGCTTGTGTTATACACATATACTTTCATAAACAAGCAGAAGGGGTACAAAATAGAAAAAGGCTTTTTGATAAGGCTAGGTATTATAACTATGTTGGTTTACCATTCCCTTAACAGGGGTCAGAGATGTTTCTACAGTTCAAAAACAAAGGTGAAAAAGAGCACAAGAACAGGTTTTGTATACTGTCATGTGACTTCTATGGACATGCAAATTATCTTAGGGAAATAATTATCTTTTGTATCCCTACTGGAGACACACTTAGTATAATAGCTGTCATCATGAATTAGCAACACAAGTTCAAATGCTACATGAAGCTGTGTTTCAGTTCATATGAATGCTATCAAATGGAGGAGCACTTAGTGTAACAGAATTAGTGATTCAAGTTCAAATCCTGGATGTGGCTATTTGCATTTTACTTCATTCTAATGCTCTTGATAAAGGCATGAATCCATACTTTCTTCCTATCAGCTATGAGTAATAGTTGGACAGACTGGGTTGCTTAGTTTTGTTTTGGTAACCAGTTTAGGAGAAGGGAAACTCTGAATTCAAACCAGCTTTACTCCACTTAAAAATTGACCTTGTGTCACATTCTGCTGTGGTGGAAGTGTTGGGCAAATAAATATATACTTATGGAAATATTATTTAGTTAGTATGCTTACGTGTTGGGAATTTTTCTCCCGAATTCTTAATGGCAACTGAGACTTGAGACAAAAAAAGAGAAAAGAAAACGTTAAAATAATAAATTAAGCCATCACTCTTGCGCTTCCTGAATTTTCATTTTTGTCACAGTTCTGCATTCATGCACCTCTTTATGCATGGTGATGCACAAAAAGCAATGAAATAAAACCATTTTAGCATCTTGCAGACCAATCAATGAGTCAGTGGTTCAGTAAATGGTCCAAGAGTCATGTGGCGGTCACAGAATTTTTTCCATTTATATGAACGTCCTTACCCTCGGGGAAAACTTTTGATCCACTTGTCTAAAATACCTGGTTCACACTTTTAATGAAAGAAAGTCCTGAAGTAAAATTAATCAAATATAGATGTGTGGTAGAGGGGGTTGAGGTGGATGGTGGTTGACTCAGCATCAGAGAATTGGCGAGGGTACTTAGCATTAATGAGGAAGACAATAAACATTATTAAAAGCTTTCTTGCACCAAAATCATTAATGAATTATGGAGACCACGAATGAACCAAAAAAATAGAAAAAAAATTTTTTCTGACTAATATACTATTTGAACTCATGGAAAGTCCACAGTGTGGTTAGTTTTTGATTTGGTTTGCTCTCTTTGTTTAACAGCATATCAACCTTTGTGGGTAATTTACGCCAAAGCTATCCATGTAATTGTGCTACTTAACCCTATGGCTGAGGGAATAAGAGGTTCATAAGACCTAATTATGGTTTAAGTGAGAGTCATGGACAATATGGATGCACCACATGGATGCTGACTTAGTGTATAGAAAAAAGTTAGATGGGAACTGCAAAGGAATCTTACAAGCCATATTGAACAAATCCTGGAAGCAAAACAGCAGCTGTATGGACACTTACCACCTATCTCTAAAACCGTCAAAATAAGATAAATAAGACATGCGGGACACTGTTGGAGAAGTAAGGACAAACTCATAAGCAATGTTCTCCTATGGACCACTTCACACAAACATACAATGTTGGCCGACCAACAAAAACTTATCTACAACAGCTCTGTACAGACACAGGATGTAGTTTTAGATACCTATCGGAAGCAATAGGAGATAGAGATGAATAGTGAGAAAGAGTCAGGGAAATCCATGCAAGCTGTGCAACATGTTATGATGAGTCTTAAAGTAAATGTAATAGAGCGACTGGAGTTTGAACTCACTATTGCTTCACAGCCAAGCCATTACACCATGGGGACTCCCTTCAGTTTAATTAGTAAAGAAAAATAAGATACAAATTTTTTTTTTTCTTTTTTTTTTCATCATACAACATGTGGAAGCACGTGCGATACCCTAGCCTCATCAGCCGCCATCCAGGGTGATAACACAGTTTTGGTAGCTCAAGGCGGTACTGCCACTCCTACTACCGAGCAGCTTTTGCCACCGGCTAGGGTATTTAAAAAAAAAAAAAAAAAAAAAAAAAACCTATGTATACATAAGATCAACTAAAAGCAGACATTACATTAGACGTTCGTTCATCTTCATTTTGGTGCATTTTGTGATTTAAAAAGGCGTTTACTTACGGCCGTTAGATGTCATAGCAACCGTTTCTTGATTTTGCGTAATTACACGAGAATGGTGGTTACACGTGTATAACATTCGTGTTGAAATCCATTCTATATCCGTTATCTTTTCGATTCGTTTTCTTTCATTTATGCGTTACTGCCCAAAAGCACTCGAGACAAACGTTATATATAATTCCGCTAAAAGATTTTATTTGTTGATCAATGGGCCCTCAAGATGGGTGGTGAGTAAAAAGAAAGCTCGCGGTCTAAGTTAGTCCAGGTAGCTATCTGATTACCCTTGGGCCACTAAATTCTTGGCTTGCAAAAAATGTCTCCAGGACGCTGATGGTCAGCAATGGGCTTGTGAATACTGTGGGGGTAAACCGGACTCATAGGCCCATCAATCGATTTACATTCTCCGGCAGGAGAATTACGTTCTTCGCACCAGCGCGCCTTGTGGATTCGTGTTTCTCGCAAGCTGTTGAATTTTCTACCGCAATCACACGTTGTAGCCGGGTACATATCCAGATCGTTACCGTAGGAGCAAGTAATATCATGTTATATATATATATATATATATATATAAAAATAGCACTTCTCATGTATCATTGTTGGAAATTGGCACAATGACTAAAGTTCAAATACAGGACAACTCTGTTTGCATTTCACATGGCACTGATGCCCTTCAGAAAGGTATAAATCCAACTATTCTGTCTCCAGCTTTGGGTAGACTCTACTCTAGTCTGGTAACTGGTCCAGGAGAAGGAGAACTCTGAATTTAAATCTGTTAAGCTCCGCTTAAAAATTGACCTTGTGCCACATTACACGGAGGGGTTGGGTAAATACATGTATAAATATATACATCATCATCATCATTATGTTTTACTGATAGCATGGACTCTCTTGGCTCTCTTACCATCTGTCTCTATCAACCACCACTCTTGGCAGGTCTTCTCGATAGCATCCAATGTTTACACAGAGCTGATAAATGTAAGTTTTTGCTGGTCAGTCAACACTGGTGTGTCCATGCGTTGAAGTCGATAAGAGAATGTTGCTTATGAGTTCATCCTTACTTTCTCCAAGCATGTCTTGTTTGTCTTACTTGGATGGTTTGTAAGATGGAGTCAAGTGACCATACAACAGTTGTTTTGTCGGGTGCTGTTTCCAGGTTTGTTCAAAATAGCATGCAGCATTCTTGTGTAGTTCCCATCAATCTTTTTCTTGAAATGTTTTGTTAGACTCTATGTAGGGCAACCATACAGTCATACTGATATAACTACAGCTTGGAAGAATTCACATTTTATTTTATCAGAGAGATAAGATTTCCAAAAGATCGATAACCTGTCTAGAGTAGTCCGTTCCTTTTCAATGCATATGATATCATCCCTCTTAGTAGATGAGGTATTGCTACCAAGGCAAGAGAACTGGTCTACTAATTTCAGAGGTTTGCCAAATAATGTGAAGAAATCTCCATCCTGTTTAAAAGACATGAACTCTGTTTTATCTGAGTTCATATAGAGGCCAGTGCTGCTTGTTGCCTGTTCCAGGCTATGCAGTAGGAATTCAGCTAAGGCTGGTGTATTTAGAAGAAGTGCTAAGTCATCTGCATTGTCTTCATCTGCAATAGTTTCAACAGGATATCATTTGCTTTTTGCCTTTTTTTTGTGTGTAAGACCATTTTCTTTAATTAGATCTATTAACGTTCGTAGTACACACTCTAAGCAGATTATAAATAGATATGGTGCTAGTGTATCACCTTGCAAGAATTCAGTGACAATGTCAAAGAAGTCAGTGTCACCATTAGATGAGCAAACCATTGCTTTTGTGTTTTTGTAGAGCATCATTATAGTGGTAACAGTTTCTTTGGGGAAATCATACACTGGAAGTATTTGATCCCATTTTCCTCAGTGTATGGAATTAAATGTATTTGGAGAAATCTACAAACACCTGTGTTGCATCAAGATTTTTTGCACGTACTCCTTTGATGATTCAACAATAAGTCAAAATTTGAGAAGTTGTGGATCAATTTCTCTGAAAATTGTTTTGATTTTTTCAAAGAATTTTTTTAAACTACAGGGCTGAATAAAATTGAGGAACATTACAAACCTTAGAAGCTATAGCAGTTAGAGTTATACCTCTATAGTTCTGAAGTCACCTTTCTTCAAAGAATTGGAGGATGATACCTTTTGTCTATTTCTCTATTGTATTTTGTTTATGCACTACATTGCATAATCAAATTTATTGTCAAACTTCCTTGTCTTCCATATTTCAGGATGTATTTTGCTGAGTCCTGAAGCTTCTCTACTTTTAATTTTTTCCAGGACAGCATCAAGTTCTTCCTCCATAAGTTTGATATCAAGTTGGTCATTAATAATTTCTTCAGTATGTTTCCCTATGATTTCTAGAGGATAACAAGAAGATTTTTGAAATGTTCTTTCCACTTCTGAAGTATTTCTTCTTGGCTGGCAGCTGTTAGTTTTACTCTCAAGGTGGTTTTCCTTCCACTCACCTCATTTATTCTCTGCCACACAAATTGTAATGGTTAATCTTATACCAAATTTCTGATCTTATTGATTTGGCTTTGAATGTATTCTAATTGTTCTTTTTGGTATGTTTTAGTTATTTCTCTCTAAACATAAGAAATCCCTTAAAGAACTAACTAAACATACATGTATATATATATATATATATATATATATATATATATAGAGAGAGAGAGAGAGAGCAAACTATACTATAATATATATATATATATAGTATAGTTTGCTGTATTTATGAAGAGTGTTCTGTATTAGTGATGGAGCATATGTATCAAAGTTAGGATAGCATAGGTTCAGAGTCATTGGTGATTGGTGACAGTCAGATTTTTACCTATCCAATCATCAGACCAAGACCTGGCCTGATAATCCATAGGCACTATCATTACTTATACATAGTATTACCCACCAATAAATATACAACAACCAATTTTTATATAAAGTTAATTTATTCTAAACCAAACATACCAGTATTTTATTTCTAGTGAAACATTATATTATCAAAACAAGGATATGAATATGTAGTAATAGAAAAATAAGTACACTTTTCATATATCTTAGCAATTTTATCAATTGATTGATATTTTAATGGCATATCAACCCTTCTAGGGTTATTTTATGACAAGAGATTAGGGAGTTATGTTCATTGCGCATTTATATTTACAGTTTTGTATAGTTGTTTCTGAAGATATTTTTTTTGCACATGGTTCCATCAAATATGAATAATTTTTAAACAGATCTATTTGACTGATAGATGGGTCTCTAACTGGTACGACTGCTCTGGGTTCGAGCTGACCTGAATTTTATTGTTGGCTACAGAGTTTCAATGCTGTAGAATTTGGTAATAAATAATAATATCCATTTTGAGTGAACCGGACATTGGCGTAGGGGTTAGAGTGTTTGCCAATGGCCCGGGAGACCTGGGTTCAATCCCAGGTCGAGTCATACCAAAGACTCAAAAAATGGTACTTGATGCTTCCTTGCTTAGCACTCAGCATTATAAGGTATGGATCAAGGGCAAAGTAGAGCAATCCAGGAAAGGAGTAGCGCCCTCCCCTACACATTGGTGTAGTAGCTATCGAAAAGGGAGCCTTCGGGTTACCCTCGACTATGGTCGCCAACTTTACTTTTTACTTATAAATGATAAACTTCTGGTATCTTTAGTTTTAGTTTAGAAGCAGAAAAATTGACAGAAGTGAATTTATTTATCAACAATAATGTATTCATGCATATATATATATATATATATATATATATATATATATAATGTGTATGTGTGTACATTCTCTAAATTGATTTAAAGTGTTCTTTTAGCAAAACAAATCAATCCAAAGAATGGAATACATAGCTGTGACATCACATGTTTCTCAGATATAATCCCTTGTTCTGATCTCTGAACTCTTTCTTCTTATAGACTTCCCATTTTTATTCCAACATTTTTTTTATCTTTCAAGATTTTTTAAAAATTTTTTTTCTTTCTTAAGGTCTTCTTTCTGGTTTATATCACTGAGTTAGTTATCTGATTTTACAGCAAGAACTCATGTAACAATGATTGTACTGGGGAAAAAAAAGGTTCTAAAGGAAGAGATATACAAATTCCAGCAAATGACAGTTTCGTCTCTATATAGACACTTTTAAATAGATACTTAAATACAAGGTAGGCTGAAAAGTTCATATGATGACATTATGTCTGCTCTTGATGAATTTTTTGACCAATAAGGTCCAAACACTGTAACCCCAATGGAAAAAGTGAGTGAGCCATAAGGGGGATTATGTTGAAAAATAAACCTCATTTGGTTATATTCCATAAAAGTGTCTTGGCCAGCCTATGAACTTTTCAGCCAACCTCCATGTATTAATCCAAGTTTGATAAAAGAAAGTAAAAGAGGATTTTTTTTTAATTTTTAATTAACTTACTTATATGGCTCCAATGAGTGTCTCTACCCTAGGGGATAACTTTTGATCAACTAGTCTGAAATCCCTGGTCCATACTGTTAATGAACGGAAGTACTAAAGTAAAATTAATCAAATATAGATGTGTGGTAGAGACAGTTGAGGTTGGGGGAAACTCACCATCAGAGAGTTCAGAGTAGCTACTTAGAATTAATGAGGGAGGTAATGAACAGAATTAATTTAAAAGTTTTCTTGTACCAGAATCCTGGATAAATTAAGAAAACCATTATTGAATAGAAAAATTTAATGAATTTATAAAAATAATTAAAAATGATTGCACACATGAAATTCTTTTCATATCATTCATTTATTTGATTATGTATAAGAATCTGAGTTGCTTATTAATGTTACTGTATTATTGAGTGTGCAGAGATAAACAAGTGCTGGTAGTCCATAGTGTCTGGATAAACATTGACAACTAAAAATCTCAGCTTTTCACATGCGATCTAGGGAATATTTTTTTAATAAAAACAAGGAGTTGAGTATCTGATAAGCCATCAGACATAGTAACTTATTAGAAGCATACTCTCTAGCGCTGATTGGGTGGTTGGTAGGCTTTTCTGCATGTCAAACCTTGTTGGGTTATTTATGCCAAAGTCACTTTACAATTACAATCAATATATATTATCATCATCATGTCACGCTATCAGCATGGATATTTCTGACCCTCTCGCACCACACCTCCCTATTGTCCATTGCTTCTGGCAGGTTCTCAAGGCTTCATCCTGTATCAGTACAGAGCTGCTGTATGCATGTTCGAGCTGGACATCCTGCCTTTGCTCGTCCGTGTGAAGGGGTCCACAGGAGTACATCACTTATGAGTTCATCCCTACTTCTCTAGCAGTATTCTGCACGTCTGTTTCATCTAATTTTGATAGTTTTCGTGATGGGTGGTAGGTGGCCATACAGCTGCTGCTTTGTAGGGTGCTGTCTCCAGGACTTGTTCAATATTGCTAGCAGCATTCTTGTGTAATTGCGGTCAAGCTTTTTCTCCATACTTTTAGTTAGTGTCCATGTGGTGCATCCATATAGCAGTATCAACATGACTGCTGCTTGGAAGAAACTGCACTTCATTTTGTCGGTCAGGTCTACATAGTAAATATATATATAACTTCGCAATCATTTTAATTTGGGAAACACTTTGTACTTAAATTCTATATCAGTTATTTTTATCATTTAGAGGATTCAGACAATTATTTTCATCTTGATCTTTCAGTTTTGAGATGAATACAATATAGGAACTAATAATCAAAAAGGCTTGATAAAAAAGATAATTGCATTATGGGCTCTGGTAAAAAATCTTTCATAATAGTTGGCAACTGTAGTCAAGGGTGACCCAAAGGCTCCCTTTTCAACAGCAACTACACTGAGGGGTAAGAGAGAGCACTACTCCTTCCCCCAGATTGCTCTCCCGGGCCATTGGTGAACACTCTACCCACTAGGACAATGAGCTGGTTTCATAATAGTATTGAGTAGTTATTTACTAAGCGTTTTACTTAGATTTTGCACAAGGCTGAATGAATGGGGCACCCAATGAGAGTCAAACTCACTTGTGAAGGTTTGCTAACATAAAAGTAGTGAGTAGTATCTCAAGGGTTGATGGAGACATTAAGTTTATAAGTCCCAAAAATTCACTCTGGATTGTCCTGCAAGACACACACCACCACAGATATAGGTGTTTGGTTGAAAAATGCTTCTAAATGAAATCATCAGGATTGGTTTGGCTTGGTTTGATGGCACATCAACCATTGTAGATTATTAATGCCAAATCCATTCTTATATATATATATAAACAGTTCTATTTCGAACAATTCAGTTTTGCATAAGTACACAGTTTCCGTTAATTAAGATAAATAAGGTCCAGGCAAGAATAGGATAAATATATATTTTATTTTAGAGTTAACATGTGCGACTTGTCTCGAAGAGATCCCTCAAAAAAGTACTCAACCATCCTTTTCCTCCTTCCTCTCCTCCCAACTCCCTCTTCCTCCAGGGGAAGATAATTGCTCGTCCCGTAAGCCAAGATAGGACGTTAACACTTCCCGCTTTTCTTTCTGGTACTGAGGTGGGACATTTTAGGGGGCAACATCAAATGGCTATCTGCAGGGAAAAAGAAAAAGACAGTTGAACAAAATTTTAAGACCGCATACTTGAAAATTAGACAGATGATTCCTTGGGTTCAGATATGAATTGGAGAATTTTGAAGGAGGGGACTCCCTTTTTTGTTAAGCTATCCGCAATTTGTTTGTCAGTTGGTATCCATGATTTCTCCTCTGTCAACCATTTCTCTAAGGATTGCCATTTCAATTCGTAGTCTTTTATCAAGGATTTGTGTGGTGGAATGCCCTGCGTCATACAAACAAGAATTGTCTGTTTTGCATGTTATCTTTATATTTGTAGGATGGTCTTCTAATTGTAACAAATCCAGTATTAATTTTCTGTAATAAAAGCAGGCCTCAGTGAGATCAACCATGACCAGAGTCTCTGCACCGAGAGTGCTTTTAACTATTCTTTTGATGCGTTTGGATTGCCAGGCTATGGGCATGTATTGGTTATTGTTGCCTACTAAAAAGATTATGTAGCCACCCTGTGATCCACCATCAGTTACGTTAGCAAAAGATGCATTGCTGTATGCTATAATTTGCAACAGTTTAGGGTTACCCAAGTTTGGGATATGAATTTGTGATTTCTCCTTTTTTGCCTTTTTTATAGTCCGGTTGATTTGTTTAATACATTCCACATTTTCTTGTTTTGATATTGCACTTAGTGCACTGACATCAAAACTGAGGTCAGGTCTTGTTTGGGTGGCTAGCCAATTGAGCTGAACTATTAGCTGCCTGGCCTCAGTGATCTCAGTTGGTGTTAGCTTGTCTTCTAGATTTCTTCCGTTCTGCAGTAGAATAGGCCTAAGTTTCTTTGTATATTCATCTTGTCCAATCTTGATGTTACTATCGGATTTTTTTTATTTCTAATCCAATATATTGGAACTTAGCAACTTCTTCCGATTTTATTTTGAAAAGTTTACGAAGTTCATTAATGACTTGGTATTCAAACACATCTGGCCCAGCAAAGCAGAAATCATCAACATGAGTGGCTATTATGCCTTGGAGCTTGTTTTTAAGATGCCAAGTGAAAATTGCCTGGTCATATTTTGATGGTGTGACTCCTAGTTTTACTAGTTCCTCTCTGAGGGTTAAGTACCAGGATCGAGATGCGTCAGTCAGACCATACACACATTTGAATAATTTCCAAATGTGGCCAGTAGGTACATTAGCTTCTTTGGGAGGAAGAAGGTAGATGGGCCGATCTAACCTCTTGCTCTGTAAAAATGCAGTTTTAATGTCCATGGATTTGCATATCCAGCCATTTGCTGACATAACTCCTTAGACTGCTCATAAACTTTCCTTAGAACATGTTGAGGAATCATTTCTAACATTGCAGGCATCTTTGTCTTGAAAGCCTTTGGCAACAAGTCTGGCCTTAAAAGTTTGCTTGCCATTAGATTCCTTGTTAGTGTAGACCCATCTTGTGAGTATTTTTGGTTGGCCCTGATCTGGCACTTGTGTGTAAACTTGATGTTCAACCCAACTTTGGAGATCTCTCTTCTTTGCTTCGTCAAGTTGGTCATTAGATGAGTCCATCAAAAGACTTACTTCTGGGCCTTCATTGGTGGCAGTTCGGTCATCTTCATTTGTTTCCCATTCCAAGACCCCATTCTCAAAATTCAGCCAGAATGGATTGCCTTCTTCCATAGCAACGTTCATTAGATATTTGTTTTTACCAGTAGCTTTACCAGCTCTACTGATCACATTCAATTTTCCCCATTCGTGGTCTTCATCATTGGTGAACTTGCATTTTATAGTTTGGCCCAGTTTGGGCAGTTGTACAGATTTTGTGACTATTTTCGGTGATTTGTCACAGGCATACTGTCCAGGATTATCATCAGTTTCATTCCCATCATCAATTGGAACATAACTGTTTGTGGCTACATTATTTTGGCTATGATGTTTTACTGGTTCACTAGTGTTATGGTGTGTGTCGGGATATAAAATCAAGCATGAGGGATGTACTCTGACATATGTGCCTCCATGTTTGACCCGCACTTGTTTGTGTTCCCAGCCTATGACGGCACCAGGACCAAGCCATCTATCAGATTCATTTCTTTTATAAAGGACAAGGTCACCATTTTTGTATAGATCAGTTATACTGGTTCTAACCTGATGATGGATGGCTCGTCTCAATTTTTCTGAGGCTTCACACTCTATGAAACCTTTTCTTGCAGCATGCATAGCATTGAGGTTGTCAGCAACAATTTTGCTGTTACTGACACCTTCTAGTGCAGGAAGTTGATTATTCAAAAGAGAAGGCAGGTTAGGGTTTTTTCCAAAAACTAGCTGGTTAGGGCTGTAGCCATGTGAATTGTAAAGTGTATTCTTGGCATTGACAGCCCATGATAGAGCAACTTCAAAATTGCACTGAACATCTTCTAACGTCTTCATAACCATTTCTCCCCGAACACCATTGTGCCTTTCATTTAATCCATTGCTCCAAGGAGACTGTGCAGTGGTGGTATGAACTACAATGTTCAAGTTTTGAGCCATGTCTCAAAAGAATTGGCTGTCAAATTCCCTGCCATTATCAGTAAGAAAGGCTCCTGGAGCACCATAATATGCAATCCAGGGTTTGAAGATAGCAGTAAGGATATCAGTACTTTCCTTACTTGGAAGCCTGACAGCAACACTATATCTTGTTGCATGGTCAACCAAGTGTAGTACTTTATGTCGTTTAATTTCCTTTATGTCCATAGCTACAGTCTGGTTGAAGTGAGTCCCCAGGGGAAATCCTACAATAGGTTGGGGTGCAGGTTTTTTTATACCTGATGCAGGTCTGACAAGTAAGGGGAAGTTTCATCAAGATGTCGATAAACTCGGCATCTTTTAAAACGGCACTTTTAACAAGATCACATAATTTTTTTGCACTGGGGTGGCTAAATTGTTGATGTAATTTGGTGGCAATTTTTGATTTTTCTACCTTGCCTTTTTTATCAATGTTATTTAGAAATAAAATATGTCATAACTTACCCCGGTCCCGTGGAGGTCTGGATATGGGGACATGGTAGTGACCAGACGTGGAGCACAGTAATTTAATTCTTTTGCCCAACATTTCCGCAGTGTCATTATTAAAGTTGAGGGTCATCCAAGCTCTTTTCATTGCCATTTTGCTTAATAACAGAGGGATATCGGCGTCAATGACATCACTTATTATTTTTTGAGCCCTCAAGCAAAGTCTCAAGAAAGCAATCGAGCCATTTCTTTCCGCATACGGTGGTACTTGCACCTGAGTCCAAGATAGCGGAGTTTATTGTCTGTCCAAGAAGGGATGAATTATCAAGCTTCTCTTGATTAAGTAACACTATGTTTGCAACTTCTTCACAACTTCCAGTCTCATTATGGCAGTCGTTTTCATATTCATTTATTAATACCATATTTTCTTGTGTAGTAGTATTATTAGTTTTTGAGTAAGGGCATTTGTTGGAATAGTGAAATTTGCATCCACAATGTCAAAAAATAGTTCTATTTCAAGCAATTCAGTCTAGCATACAAAAACAGTTTTATTTCAAACAATAGTTCAGTTTCACAGAAGTACACAGTTTCAATGTCAAAAAACAGCTCTATTTCAAACAATTTAGTTGAGTATAGTTTTTTGTTTACACAGAGTTTCATACAATTCAGTTTCACATAAATACACAGGTTCAATATCAAAAACAGTTCTATTTCAAACAATTCAGTTTAGCATAAGTACACAGTTTAGTCCTATTTGATCCATAGATAGGACTCTATCAGGTGCTACCACTCTGGGCCAGAGTGAACCTGGGAGCAATGGCAATGAAGGGGTACTCTGCATTCCCTAAAACTCCAGCATTACTGGAACCTCACCATTAAATTGTTTAGTGTCATATTCAGGACACTTGTTGGGATGAGAGTCTTACCCCTCTACAGAGAAGCAATTGGGGTATTCTACAACCCCAGCCAACTGGGCAAGAAATAATCTGGAGGTTGCAGGCTCAATCCCAACAACAGGTAAAAATAATGAGGAATATTTTCTGTAGCTTAACACTTGTCATAGTGAACAGAACTAGAACAATCTACCCTAGTGGATTAAATGAAGGGTTTGGTTTAAAAGTTCAGTGTAGGCTCCCAAGTTCAACATGAGACACCTGAAGAAGACCGAAAGACACATCAGCCAAAACAAGCATATAACAGTGAAGATAAAGAGAATAGTCTGTATACTCTAAGTCATAAAAATTATCAAGCGTCATCTCAGAAATCTAGACATATGCTATAATAATGTTTTCATTTATTTTGTGGTTCTTTTCCTATTTTCAAGACGTATTTCTTTCAGTTTTCTGTCCTGCTGCCTTTTAATGGTCAACCTGTATGTTTCTTTTTTTAATCAACTTATTTCTTTGCATGCAAAGCTACCTAGGAACAATCAACATTTTTCACCATACTCTTCTCTGGATTGCCTTCTTGAATGAGTTTTATAATCTTTTCTATTGTTTCAAGAAACAGTTTTGTTGGAGCCATGGTTATTTTCAATTAGGTATACCCTACCACTTGTTGGTGTCTGCAAAAACTTTACTATTGACTGATTTGGCTACTTAGGCTTCTTTGAGTAGTTGTTTTAGGAATGCAAATTACAAGATCATTCCTGAAGGTTTTTCCTCAAAATTGGATTATTCCATAATATTTTTTCTGCATGGCTTAGAAAAAATCACACTGTTAATTCAAATAATTTAATCTAATTTATTTAAGGTATATTCTATGAAGTCAAAATGTTCAGCAATTAAATAAAACATGTTCAGAATCTTATCAGTTATCAGTTAATTCACTGCTAAATAAAATCCAAGGGGGACATCCTCTTAATGTGCTAATTAAATAATTTTTGCTAGAGGTAGTATAACTTTCTAACCAAATTTTGAGCATATCTTTCATTGGGTTGCTCAGTAATGAGTAATTTTTTGTATTATCCAACTCATAGAATATGCATCAATTTTGCTTGGAATTTGGGCTTCCAAATGCATACCTTCTTGCATATACAACTCAAAAATTGAACTGAGTTGAAGACCATTAGTGTTAACAATGTAGGCTTAATCATAAAAACAAAGGTGTAATTCTATTATTTATCATTCTAATCACTATGACTAATTAATAGAATTTAAAGTGGCAGACTTCAGTGTAAGCTGAAAAGGCAGTAATTATTAGAGTCAGGGATTCAATTATTGAAAAATTACTGACATTAATTACAGAATTATTTGATTTTGCTGCTGGCCACATTAGAGATTTAAACAGTGAATAAAGTTTAAAGAAAATGGAATTGCCAAATTTTCAATGATTCCTTCAAGGGCTTTCTTTTTTCTTTTAATTCCTGTAACTTTACATTTTCTAATTGCAAAGAAGATTTGAAAAACAAACATGATTTTACTACATAGAAAATGTATATGTAGACACTCAGAAAATGGTTAATGAAACAAAAAATGCATGTCCTATTTGTTTTCACTTCTTTTGTTTTTTTGTTAATGTTCCTGTTAAAAGATGAGACATATTAATTGGTAATACAGAAAATAAATTTGTGAAAAGGATTTAGTACCAGTTAACTCACAAATTATTGATATCAAGTCTTGATTCAGTTAAGCATTAAATCCAGAAAGGGCAAAGTTCCAAATGGCCAAATCCATCACCAGCAAGATGCCTCTCTCCTTGGAGGTGTCACTTTAAATGGCTCACATGAGTTAGCTTTTTATAGTAATTAGAAGATCATTTTCTCCTTAATGCAGTGTTGATGGTTATTTCAGACAGTTGTTTATTGTTTATACCCTAGATGATAATCACAGCAGTAGGATTTGAAGTCACTTGAAATTGCCTTCTTATAATTGATAAATAAGATATAACTTAGATAAAGATAGATAAAAGTCAGTTTATTTGGGGGGAGGCCCATGAGGGAATGGTTATCGTCATAATAAATGGATATGGTGACCTGGGTTCAAATCCTGGATGGAGTAATTTGCCTTTTACATTTCACAAATACTCTTAGGAAAGGTATGAATCCAACTATTCTTCCTCTAGCTATGGGTAGACGTTAGAGAAGACTTGTATGGCAACCAGTCTAGAAGAAGAAAAACTCTGAATTCAAATCTGTTAAACTCCACATAAAAATTGACCTTGTGTCACATCTTGCTCATGCAGATGGATTGGGTAAATACATGAGTCAATCTATAATCATCCTCATCATCAAAGCATGCTGACATTGCAGATTCTCTTGACTCTATCTTACTATCTGTCCCTATTGGTTATCACTCTTGGAAAGTCCTCTAAGTGCATCCAGTTTCCACACAGAGTCAATGAAAGTTTTTTGCTTGTCAGTCAATACTGGTGTGTCCATGCATAGGAGTCCATAGAAGAATGTTACTTATGAGTTTTTCCTTACTTTTTCCTGCAGTGTTTCACATGTCAGGCTCATCTTACTTGGATGGTTCATGAGATGGGGGCTAAGTGGTCATACAACATCTGTTTTTTTGGGCACTGCTTCTTTGATTTTTTTTCAAAACAGTATGAAGCATTCTTGTGTAATTCCCATCCAGCATTTTCTCCAGACATTTTGTTTGAGCCCAAGTGGTGCAACCATACAGTAGTTATGACATGGTTACAGCTTGAAAACATTCCCATTATATTCTGTCAGCGAAATCATATTTCCATATGGTTGTTAACCATGACTCCTAAGCCAGTCAACAATGGATAACAAAATGTCTTGGCCATTGACTAATAAATTGAAATTGGTGATATCCATTATCAAATTTCATCAATAAGAAATAATTGAAATAATCTTTAAGTTAACCCTCTTACCTGCTAATCCTGAGTATAGAGATTTTTTATGCATTTGTTTAAAAAAAAACTCTATCAAAGAGAGCTACTTAACCTATCTTCTCGTTAAAGAACAAATGTAGTTCATCAAATTCTTGTAAAATCAAAAATATTCATGATATAAGCACAAACCTCAGTTGAAAATAATTTTATAATTATTTTTGGCTCAGTTCCAACCAGACTTTCAAGAATTATTAAGACCATTTCTGAAGTCATTTAAAATTGTATTTGGTCAGAATTATTTGATTTCTTTTTACTTAACAAAATGAAACTACTTCTTCTGCCAATAAAATTTACTTATTTATTTCTTATATTCATAATTTATATTAATAGTTATAAAGTATTTTAACCAAAAAATCCTTATCTGTCTGAATTTTTTAGAAGAGGCTTGATGTGTATTAATTGTGGTCGTGATTTTTCAGACTGTGATCCTCATCTTTGTTGTAGTGAGTTGAAACAATGTTTCGGTCGCTGTATCATTTGGCTTTACTCGGGTGTCCTTTGTTTATCTGGGCACAGAAATGATTCAACCTGGGAAATCATTTTTAAAGTTTGACTGTTGATCAAACAAAATAGTTCTTTAAAAATGATTTCCCTAGTTGAATCATTTCTGAGCCTAGATAAACAGGAGACACTTGAGGAAGGCCAGAGGATACAGCAGCTGAAACGTTGCATTTCACCTCACCACAATAAAGATGAGAAATCACAACTGAAATGATTAAAAATTATTATCATAAAATAAACTTCATCCTCCTCCTCTTCATCACCACTCAAGAAATCCCCGGTGAGACAGTTGTGGAGGCATCTCTGATGACTTTCTGACAATCATCTGCCATCTATTTTGACCTCGAGCTGCATTCTGTGACTCAAAGTAGGACAGGCTTGTTCATTGCTGGATGTTATCTTTCTACCTTTTCTGTCTGACTCTTTATCTTTTTCCCAATATTATACCTTGCAGAATTTTTTTTTTTGCCTGGTCTAATAATCTAGTCATATGTCCATACTACTCTATTTTTCTTTTCTTCACAATGTTACCCAAAGGAGCCAGTTATTCTTTTTCTGACCTCTTCATTTGTAATGTGGACTCTGCATGTGATATACAAGATCTTACAGTAACTTCTCATCTCAAAGACTATGATGTATCTCTGGAGATCAGCAGCAAAGATCCAGGAATCACCTGTGTACAGAAAGATTGAGATAACAAATGTGTACATGAGTTTGATTTTGAATGTCAAGATGTTTTGTCTTGTTACAACCGATTCAGTTTTTTCAGCCCAGCTGCTAATTGCACAATACAAGCCAACACTCCTAGTTTTGATCTTTCATCTGAGATGGTTGTTTGTGTCTGTCTTCTCTTCAAAATAATTTATAAAAATTTTAAATCTTTATTAAATTCAACTACATTTACATTATGAATTTTTTTTTTTTTTTTAACTTGAAAAGCCAATAACACCTGAAATACAGTAAAAAATATCATTCATATTAATATGGATATCAAAGAAAAAATAAAAGTACTTTTGACTCAGGAGTTTGTGGTGGAGCAAAGGCAAAGTTTGAACTCTGGATACTAGTCTCAGCTTGTTCTCTTCGAAATTTTGTAGCTTTGGGTACAACTGCAACATTACAGGCTGTAGGAAGGTCATACAGCTGAAGGTCTTTTTCGGATCTTGTCTCAGAGGAGGTTGTCACCCTGAATTAGAGAAAAAAAGGGGAGGATTGACTTTGGAAATAAAATTAGACAAAGAATTTGAGCAAGGGTTAGAAATTGCATATTTTAGCAAGACAAAGAAATAACAAGACAAAGAATTTGGGCAAGGGTTAGAAATTGCATATTTTAGCAAGACAAAGAAATAACAAGGCAAAGAATTTGAGCAAGGGCAAGAAACTGCATATTTTAGCAAGATGAAGCAATAATCTTTTAAAAATATTTACAGCAAATCAAATTCTTTGTCATTTCTATTATGCTCACAGGTAAGAGATGAATAAATCTTTTTAGGGAGTTATGTATACAAGAAAAAGTTATATATACACACATGTGGGGTGTTAAAAAAATTCATATCATTTGAGATGTAAAGGATATATATATAAATATATATATATATATATATATATATGTATATATTGTCATCCACAGGCAAACTGTTTCATTGTATCACAACTCTTCAGTGTGGCTAGACACATTGGACGCTTGAAGCTGGGATCGAAACCTGCCCAACTTTACGTTAGACTTAGAATCATACCACTCAGCCAACAAGTGAACCATGTCAGCTTGGGAATTATAAGGCATAAGTAATAGCTTTCGTTTTGTTTACATTTATACCTTACCGGATACCAGAGTGCTCAATTCATTCAAAGAGCTTTGCATTATGCGAGTGACAGCCATAAATTCCTTCACTAGAGTGCTCAACCCCCATGGGGGAGCGTATATATATATATATATATATATACACACACACACACACACACACACACACATGTGGGGTGTTAAAAAAAATTTATTTAGGAAGTGCCCATGGTGAAATGGTTATCATCGTAGGAAATGGACACAGTGACACGAGTTCAAATCCTGAACGACACTGATTGCATTTCACATAGCACTAATACCCTTGGGAAAGGTATGAATCCGATTATTCTCCCTCCAGCTATGGGTAAATAGTAGGGCAGACTAGGTTCTTTGGCCTTGGTGAGACAACTAGTCTTGGAGAAGGAAAACTCTGACTTCAAACCTATTAAACTCCGGTTAGAAATTGACCTTGTGTCATATCCTGCCCGAGCGGAGGGGTTGGTAAATATAGTTAAAAAAGATTTATATCATTTGAGATGTAAAGGATATTTCAGAAATTGAGTTTGATTTTTGATATCAGGGAAATGTTTTTGCCTTATCATATGCTGTTCATTCCACAATACAAGCTTCTAGTTATGATCTTTCATCTGAAATGGTTGTTTGTGTCTGTCTTCTCTTTTACACAAATTATAAAAACTTTAAATCTTTGTTAAACTCATCTACATTTACATAATTAATTTTAAAAAAATTTTTTTAGATTACTATTACATCTTCATGTTTTTCTCTTTAGAAGCAATTTTCCAGATATGAGTTAAATAGTACCATTACTGTTCTTCAACAAGCATGACTTTAACATTAAGTAACCAACAAAGGTTGATATGCCATTAAAGGAAAACAAACAAACAAACAAACAAAAAACGATGTTAAAACTATAAAAATTTTCATCAGAAGATTTGTTTACACGCAGAAACAACTTGAAAACTTAAACTGATGTGTTAATTTGATAGTATTTTTGATGAAGAAATTTCATTTGTAGACTAAATGTAGAGATATTTTTCTACCAAATTAAAAGTAGTTTAGATTATGCAATGAGCCTGCACAAACTAAACTAAAATAAAAACCAAAGATTCCATTTAATCATCAGACACTTAGATTTTTGGTAGATTTACTAATAAGAGAAATGACTGACTTTAAAACTATCCAGTTCTATATTAATTAATAAAAATGTTTTGCTTTTTTTTTTTTACTTTTCTGTTTATAATGTGGGATATTATCTTTATAGTAAAACTTAGAAAAATTTCAATTATTTCTTTTTTTAAATATGATGTCAAAAATGTCAATATTTTACATTTATAAACGAAACCTGATCTTGTTTGTAGGTCTGTGTTTTCATTCACAGTAATAATAAATACTATGTAATGATTTTTCAACTCCAGCCAGTGAAGAACTACCTATAATTGTAATTAGTAATGTTTTATTAAATGTGAAAAATATTTTGATTTGACAATTAATCCATTACTTTTTCTTCATAAATTCTGTCTTTTATCAACTAAAAAAATTACATTAAATCATCTTCACTTGAATTTTGGTTGATTTACCCCCCAAAAAGTAAACATTGACTTTAAAACATTTCAATTGTATGTTAACTAATTAAAATAAAGCAATGTAAAAAATTTCAAAATTCTGCATTCATGAATTAAACCAGTTTTACTTTGCAGGTTCTGAATTTTTCAAGATAGCGACATTTAACGTGAGAACCCTAAATAGAATAGGTCAACTATCAGAGCTAACTGCATCAGCTGTAGAACATAAGATAGACATAATTTGCATGCAAGAGCACCGATACACGCACACCGAAGATATCAAGTATCACGAAACTGGTAATGGATGGATGCTGGTGACTGTATCGGCATGGAAAAACTCTGTAAATGCATCGGTAGGAGGGGTGGGAATGCTTCTAGGACCAAGAGCGTTAAAAACACTGAACAGCATTGAGAGAATACAACCTAGGATGATGGCCGCAACGTTTAATGGCAACCCCAAAGCAACAATTATCTCCTGCTACAGCCCTACCAATGTTAGCAAAGAAAACGAAATAGTCACCTTCTACGAAGATCTATCCTCCCTAGTACGTAGCATTCCGAAACACAACCTGCTAGTCATTGGCGGAGATACGAATGCACAAATCGGGAAAAACAGACACAACAAATACAGCCTACACAACGCGTCAAACAGGAATGGACAGCATCTAATAGATTTCATGATAGAAAATAGATTAACATGCCTCAATACAAACTTTCAAAAAAGGGAGGGGAAATTATGGACCTACACATACGCGAATAAGAGTAAAGCACAGATAGACTACGTCCTTATAAACAGGAAATGGAAAAACAGTGCGATGAATTGCGAGGCATACTCCTCTTTCGAGGGTGTGTCCTCCGATCATCAAATAGTTACGGCCAAAGTACGACTAAGCCTACGAAAAAACGCCACATGTAAAGCGACAACCAAGCACTATGACTGGGCCCTACTCAACAACAGAGATATGAGAGAAAAATATGCATTAGAATTAAGAAACAGATTCGAAGCACTACAAGAGAAGGCAGAAAAAGGTACCCCAAATGACGAATATGAAAATTTTGTAGAAGCACACCTTGAGGCGGCAGCAAAGTGTATTCCAACAAAACCTAGAACTAAATATAGAGTCCCTTGGGAAACGCTAGCAGTTAGAGAAAAACGCGCACTCGTGAAAACTGCCTCCAAAAGCTATCAAAAGAACCCAACAAGCACAAATGCACAAAAACTAGAAAAGGCACAACATCAATTAACAGGAATATATCTAAAAGAACAGGCAGAATACATACAAAATCAGATAGATAAGATTAGAGACTCGGTGGAAGATAGACAATCCAGGATAGCCTGGCAAACAATAAACGAAGTAAGTAGAAGGAAGAGCACAGCCAAAGCAAAATTGAAAGCTGCAAGCCAACAAGACAGAGTAAAACTGTGGGAACAGCATTTCAAAAATCTACTAGGAAACCCACCGGAAATAACGGATGAACCGATCACCAGAATTATTAGTAAGCAATTAGACGTTAAACTAGGTCCTTTCACCAAAGAAGAACTCGACTCAGTTCTCAGAAGAATTAAAAATAGGAAAGCTGCAGGGCTAGATGAGATCCCCCCAGAAGTGTGGAAGACTAGACAATTCGACGATATACTGCTCCGGCAATGCAACGCAGTCTATAGTCAAAATAGGATAGAAAGATGGACGAAGGGATGCATCCTTCCTTTCCCTAAAAAAGGCGACCTCGGACTAGCCAAGAACTACCGAGGGATAACACTTACATCCATAGCAGCCAAAATCTACAATGCCCTACTACGAAACTGCATAGAACCCAAAATAGACAACATCCTTAGGAAAAACCAAAATGGCTTCCGGAGAAATAGATCCACACCCTCACAAATACTGACCATCCGTAGAATCCTTGAAGGCGTTCGGGCAAAAAACTTACAGGCGACATTACTATTTGTCGACTTTACCAAAGCCTTTGATTCCATACACAGAGGGAAGATGGAGCAAATCCTACTAGCATACGGCCTACCAAAAGAAACCGTAGCAGCGATAATGATTCTCTACAGAAACACCAAAGTGAAAGTACGTTCACCAGATGGAGACACGGAATACTTCGACATAGTTGCAGGAGTACTACAAGGAGACACACTAGCCCCGTACCTCTTTATCATCTGTCTAGACTATGTGCTTAGGACTTCGATCGACAAAATCAGAGAAAATGGCTTCGAGCTGACTAAGAGAAGAAGCAAAAGGTACCCCGCAAAAACAATCACGGACGCCGACTACGCTGATGACTTGGCGTTACTAGCGAATACGCCTAATCAAGCAGAGACACTACTGCATAGTCTGGAACGAGCCGCAGCTGGCATTGGCCTCCATGTCAATGCAAACAAAACTGAATATATGTGTTACAACCAAACGGGCAACATTGCCACACTAGACGGAGCCTCTCTGAAACTAGTAGACAAATTCACCTACCGAGGAAGTAGCGTCTCATCAACCGAAAAAGACATCGACACACGACTGACGAAGGCATGGACAGCTATCGATAGGCTCTCGATCATATGGAAGTCGGACCTAACCGATAAAATGAAACGCAGTTTCTTCCAGGCAGCGGTTGTGTCGATACTGCTATATGGATGCACTACATGGACGCTAACGAAGCGGCTGGAGAGGAAACTAGACGGAAATTACACAAGAATGTTGAGAGCAGTATTGAACAAGTCCTGGCGACAACACCCCACGAGACACCAACTATACGGACACTTGCCCCCCATCACGAAAACTTTACAAGTTAGACGAACCAGACACGCGGGACACTGCTGGAGAAGCAAGGACGAGCTCATAAGCGATGTACTCCTGTGGACCCTCACATATGGATGTGCAAAAGTAGGACGACCAGCACGAACTTACATACAGCAACTATGTGAGGACACAGGATGTAACCCTGAAGACCTGCCGGAGGCGATGAATGATAGGGAGAAGTGGCGAGAGAGGGTCAGGTATATCCGTGCTGGCGGCGTGACAGGTCGATGATGATGAATTATTTTACATCTTCATTTCGAAGAGCTACCTATAAACCTAATGATTGATATTCAATTAAATGCGAATAATATTTTAGTAATTGGTTTGGTTTGGTTTTTTGGCATATCAACCATTGTAGGTTATTTAATGCCAAATCTTTTTTCAACATATATATTAGATATATGATTTCTAAACACATTTTGTCAATAACATTTTTAAACAAGCCTGAGCTAACTTTTTTCACACTAATGGTTTCACTTGTTTCTATTAAATACAAATAATTCTGTTTACAATTAATCATTGGTTTGCACAGAGTTTAATGTTTTCAAGTATTGCTATGTATCATTAACTATTTAATTAAACAGAAGTCATTTTTTTTTCTTACACACAGTTAAATGATCATACTGTACTATTTCAAACAATTCAGTTTAGCATATCAAAAAAGTTAAATGGTTCCAAGTATTGCTATGTATCACTAACAATTCATTTAAACATCAGTCATTTGTTCACACACAGTTAAATGATCAAACAGTTCTATTTCAAACAATTCAATTCAGCATTTGTAATTTGTTTGCACACTGTTTAAATGTCAAACAGTTCTACTTGACCCATAGATAAGACCCTATCAAGTGCTACCACTCCAGGCCAGAGTGGATCTGGCAGCAATAGTAATGAAGTGGTACTCCGCATTCCCCAAAGCTCTTGTATTACTGGAGCCTCACCATTAGATTGTTTAATGTCATATCCAGGATACTCATTGGAATAGTCTTACCCCATTTCAGAGATGCAGTCTGTGTCTTTTGCAACCCACTAAGCTGACAGGTCTCTTACTCTTTTTCTAAGAAGTTTTATGTCTTTTGTCAATCAAGAAACCTTTTGTTCCAAACACTAAGGACTATAAAAAATAAATCCGCATAAAAAGGATTCACCATAATATATTTTATATTACAAATATCTTTAATATTCTTCTGTTAAAAATTTCTGAAGACTTCTATTAAGAATATGCCAACTGCATCTCTGCAAATGAATGAGTATCCTCGAGATGACATAGAACAATCTGATGGTGAGGCACCAGTCCTCATTTAATCATTTTCTATACTTTAAACCATTTAATTGTGTATAAAAAAATGTCTGTTAAATTGAATTAGCATTATATAGCAATACTTCATGCCAGTTAACTGTGAGCAAATAAAACTATTCATGTTATGAAGCAATACTTGAAATCATTTAACTACGTGCAAACAAATGAGCTCTGGCTTGTTTAAATATAATGTTATCTACAAAATATTCATTTACTAATTATGAATATATGTATAAGCAGAATTTGGCATTAAATCACCAACAAGGGTTGATATGCTATAAAATGCAATCAACCAACCAACCAACCAACCAATCAACCAAAATTCTAGTATATATAGCATTTTATCAAAAATTGATACTTATTTATAGGTGATATTGCTTGTGATTATTTACTGTAATCCATCTCATATTACTTGTAAGCTTCCTCTTGAATAACTGGTAACACGTATTCAGAATGTTTTAACTTACCTTTCATGTATTACCATATGTCATGTTACCACATGATCAAGGAGAGAAAAAGCCTTATATAGAAAAATTTTTATGGCATAGTTATTTTTTTGTATAGATATATTTATTATAATTCTCATAGTGCTTATCATGTCATGCTAAAATGTGATTTAAAAAGTAAAAAAAAGGTCATGAAGTTATATATCTCTTTGATGTCAGCTCTAATTTTTGAAAGAGACTCTGATAACATAACAGACATTTTCCTATCCTTGGAATTTTCTCAAAAAGAAATCCAAACTTTGGGATTGGAAGATACATACATTCTGAGAGCCTGCCGGATGGAAAAGTGCAATCAAATCTGTCAGTTTGCTGAACCAGAAAACAAAACTTGTTTATTCTGTAAGGCCTTTTTAAAAACTTTGTGACAGATCTGGAGAGCTAAAAGGCTCTTGAGTTATCTGGGGGTCAGATAGGGTGATCTTCTGTCAAATGAGGAAGAAAAGAATGAAAAGAAACTCTTGTCAGATGATATAGACCAGAACGTATTGAAAAGATAGGATATCACTAAAAGTTGGCTATTAAGGGAGGAAGATGTGCTTTTTTTCTCTTACTTTGTTAATGTGTTGAAAAGGTCTTGGCCCAACAAAGAAAGGATTAAAGAAACTTGAGAAACAATGTATATTAGTTGTTTTCTTTGTTTAATGACACATCAACTTTCATGGGATATTTAATACCAAAGCCATCCTTGTAGTGATACTATTTAACAGTAGTGGTATTTTTTACCAGTAGCCAGGGGATAAGAGATTTCAAACCTTTCCCAAGGATATTAGTCCAAAAGTGATGTAATTGTGTGACAAGAATTCACTATAATGTCACAGTCAACCACATATGCCACGATGCAACAGATACCCACCACCACCACATATGTTAAACTGCGGGGTAGATATCTGGTTTTTACTCTTCTTGGTTGGGCTGAGAACTTTTCTTCATCCCTCCATACATGTATAATATCAAAGTTATCATTTTTTATGTGCATCCATTAGACTAGAGGGTAGAGCATTTACCAATGGTCCAGGAGACTGGAGTTCAATCCCAGGTTTAGCCATATAAAGACTAAAAAAAAAAGGTACTTGATGCCTCCTTGCTTAACACTCAACATTATAAGGAAGGCATCAAGGATAGTGGAGTAATCCAGGGAAAGGAGTAGCATCCTTCTTTACACCTCAGTGGAGCAGCTAATGAAAAAGGAGCCTTTGGGTTGCCCTTATTAACTTACTTTATATATATATATATATATATATATATATATATATATTATCATCCACAGACAGACTGTTTCGTTCTATCAGAACTCTTCAGTGTGGCTAGACACGCAGGACACTCGAAGCCGGGATCGAAACCTGTCCAACTTTACGTTAGACTAAGTCGAAGACCTCTCGGCCACCAAGCAGACCATGTTGGTGAAGGGAATTTTTAAGGTATTTATTTTAGCAACAGCAGCAGCAGCCTTTGTTTACATTTTTTTATACCCTATTGGCTACCAGAGTGCTCAATTCTTTCGAAGAGCTTTGCATTACGCTAGTGGCAGCCGACAATTCCTTCGCCAGGCCCATAAATATATATACACCTACAAATTACCAATTTTTCACCGTTAACTTTTTTATAAACCAGGATTTTATTTCCCAAGAAAAAATATAAAATTTAAACAGACACTATTAGGTTTTATGTATTACAAAATTCTACAGCATAAAAATTCTGAAACCTTAAAAAAAATCTAGTTTTATTTGAAAATGTACATAATCTATATAATTATAAAGAAATATTATTTTTGAATGCTACATATTCCTATTTTTGGTTACAGAAATTTTGTGCTGTTTAGTTCAGCAATAAATAATACCTACTAAGTAAGATTTAACCGGGAGACTTGGGTTCAATCTCAGATCGCGTCATACCAAAGACTTTAAAAATGGTACTTGATACCTCCTTGCTTAACACTCAGCAATATAAGGTATGTATCAAGGGTAAAGTGGAGCAATCCTGGGAAAGGAGTAGCGCCCTCCCCTACACCTGAGTGTAGTAGCTATTGAAAAGGGAGCCTTCTCGTCACCCTCGACTATGGTTGTCAACTTAAGATTTTACTTGTATGATATCCCTCAAGAAATAATAGAATCCTGGTATCTTTTGTTTAGAAGAACAAAGGTTGTTGTATCATTATTTATTGGTGATATTGTTTATAGACAGTGTAATTGTATTTTTTATTATTTTTCAAAAGAAATATAGAGCAAATAATTTTTATGAAAAAAAGCTTGAGAATAGGTTCATCCCTACTATATATTTATCCAGTTTTATTTTTGATTGCAAAAGTGTAGCATTTTATTTTTAGTTGAAGATTTTTCAGGGCTGTAGCATTTGGTTATAAATAATATTAGTAGTGATGGTATAATTTTTGGTAGAAAATTATAAAATTCTGCTATAGTAAGCAGCCAGAGGCATTGATCTCATTGTGAACTCAGATAAAACAGAGTTCATTTATTTTAATCAAGATGGTGCCATCTCTTCATTAAATTGCATGCCTCTGAAATTAATAGACAAGTTCACATACCTTAAGTAGGAAAATGTCATCTATTAAAAGCAATGTCAACATACACATAAGTAAAGCATGGATGCTATTGACTGGTTATTGATCATATGGAAATCTTGTAATATAATGGCTGAGGGATTTCGTTTTATATATCTTGCCTTTGGGTTTAGTTAGGCTGAGAACCTTTCGGCTCAGCACATGGGTTAGGTGCAAACTTGAGCACAGGTGTTGACGTGCATGCGGGGAGGATGTGTCATTCACAGATGTCAAAATAAAAATCCCATGAGGATGTGAATGACGTCATGCACCGGAAGCGTGCGCGGAGGACTTTGGGAGATTTGAAAAAGTGAGTTGAGTTGAGAACTAGTCTCCGAACGGGAAGGGTTAACTTTTGGGGCTCGCTGAAGCCAGACAAATTTGTGCGCTACGGGCGCCACATGTAATGGGGGGGCAGATGGAAAAATCACCATAGAAAGATTGTACATCTCTCTTCCTTATGTCAAAACCTTTAACTCAAAGGTAATAAAAGGTTTCGTACCTGAACTAAGAATTTGTTTCGTGTTTTTTTGTGTTTCGGGATTCCTATGTTCTATGTATACATGTTATGAACATTCTATGTACGTTTCCCATATTCATGTATGGGTATGTTACAATCTGATCTCTGATAAAATAAAACAGAAATTCTCTTGCAAGTTGTACCCATGTCAGTACTATTGTATGGTTGTACCTCTTGGACTCAAACAAAATGCCAGGAGAAAAAGCTTGATGGGAACTACATGGGGATGCTGTTGTTGAACAGGTCATGGAAGTAGCACCCAACAATATGGCAGATGTACAGCCACTTACCTCCCATCTCATAAACCATCCAAGTCAGATTAGTAAGACATGCTTGGCGCCACTGGGGAATTAAGAACAAACTTAAGAGCAGCATTCTCCAATGGACTCCTACACATGGACACACCAAGGTTGGACAACCAGCAAAAACTTATATTCATCAGTTGTATGCCAAAACTGGATGAACTCGGAGAACTTGACAAAAATGATAGCCAACAGGGATGGATGAAGAGATAGAATCAAGAGAATTCATGCAGTCAACATGCCTTGATGATGACAATGATAATGATCTTTTATTTATAAGAAAATTAACTTTTTATAAAAAAAAGTTGTTGGGAGTGTACATGTTTATGGTCAATACTGTATGTTCTTGCATAAAATTGAGCTTTACTTTGAGATCTGTATGATTTAAGTCACTTGCTAGCATTATAAGCAAATGGTTCTGGGTTATTAAAAAATCTAGCAGCCAAAGGAGTAACAAATTGACAAAATTCAATCTCTCTTCCACTGCACTGTTGTAATATGATAGATAGACTTGATCTAGCTCTCTAAGACCAGGTCACCAAATTTTGATAGAGGCCAAAAGATATGACCCACCTGAATTTGACATTGGGTGTTCTGTGAACCTCAGTATACACATCATGGCATTTTGTGATTTATATCAGAGGAGACTGTCCTTTGAATAATGAAGAAGCTACCATGAGGGGTCCATTATCCATTCCTTCCTACTTACATTACATCACTGACTGGATGGATAAGATGAAATAAGAGAAAGTCCTAACACTAAAACCTCCCAACCAACAAATAGCCCTCACTGACAGAGCAATATACCACTTAGTTTTTTTCTATTGAAACTCTTGCTATAATGTGTCATTTTTATTGGATTGCAGTTTCAAACAGCCTCATCCAGAGTTTGAACTTGGCTCTTTAAGTCCATTTCCTTACTATGATAACTATTACACTAATACATGTCTACACACAAAAACACACACACACACACACACACACACATATATATATATATATATGATTTTTCTGACTTCCAACAAAGTCACAATAGACATGAATTTATTTTATAGATTCATGTTTGACTGTTACAAAAATGCTTGATCTCCTTAGCATTACCTTTTAGGAGTGCCTCAGGCATAGAGTACTTAACTCAGCTTTACCTTTTTCAGACAAGTGGGCAGCTACTGCCGGGGGAAAAGGGCCCTAGAACCAGGCAATTAGCATTAAATGCAATCACCCGCTCAGTGCAAATGCCAGGTTAGTATCTGGAAACCAAAGAATATATATATATATATATATATATATATATATATGTATATAAAGCTGTAAGTGGAAATATAGACCCCACAAATCTATTATTCAGTTACAATTTTTTCTAGAAATTGTTTTTGAGCATTTCAAGAGTAAAGCACTAATAAAAATTTTGCTATAATGTGCCATTTTTGTAGGGTTACAGTTTCATACACACACACACATGCACACAAATGTAATGATAAATTTAGTCCTATAAAAATGAAGATTCAAATTTTTTTCTATTTTTGTAAGAATTTGAGCTAATTTATATAAAAAAAAACAAATTAAAAACCCTACTTCAGTAGATCATAAGCATTACTTCTGATAACTATTGTAAAATATCTATTTGAGCTACCATCTGAAATGCCTTATGTAGTCAGATGAATTTAAAGCTCTTTTTGAACCTTATGGCCCATTTTGCTCTCATTTAGTCAATGTTATTGACTAGCCATGGATTAAGATTTAAGCTATGCTTTTAAACATTCCATTTACTTGGCCTATTGACATATTATTGAAATCTTCTGAAGCTGTATCAGTGTATTATTTTCTGCATCAGACGATATTATTGATTAAAAATTGTTTGAGGACTTTGATAAATGACAAAGGAATTTATAAATAAATTGACTTTCCTCTTATGCAAGACAAAAAAGAATATCAAATAAAACATTGTAAGAGACTCAAAAATTGTCACATGATCCCTAGCAATAAAAAAAAGTAGACAATCATAAATTTATAATTTGGTGCTTATTTTTATTGAAGTTTTAATAAACTTGGCCAGTCATCTCAGTGAATTTCCAAATGCACTTTTATTAAGTTTTATACCAGAACCTAGAACATTCAAGAGGGGGGGGGGTGTCCTCGTGGTGTAATGGTTAAAGCAATGGACTGCGGAATCGTAGTACGCGAGTTCGTACTCCAGTCGCGCTATTACATTCACTTTCGGGCAAATACCCTAGGGAAAGGTATTAACCCCCTTATCTTCCCAGCTATGAGTTAAATAGTACCACTACTGTTCTTCTCGGAGAATAGCTTTGCCATTAAATAACCTACAAAGAGTTGATATGCCATTAAACAAACAAACCAAACCAAACCAAACCAAAAATGTCCAGGGGATGTCCTCGTGGTGTAATGGTTAAAGCGATGGACTGCGGAATCGTAGTACGCGAGTTCGTACTCCAGTTGCGCTATTACATTCACTTTCGGGCAAATACCCTAGGGAAAGGTATGAACCTCCTTATCCTCCCAGCTATGGGTTAAATAGTACCATTACTGTTCTTCTAGGAGAATAGCTTTGGCATTAAATAACCTACAAAGGTTGATATGCCATTAAACAAAGAAACCTGAACCTAGAACATTCAATATACTAGTACTTAAGAATTAGTAGTTTGCAGCTGAGTGTTAAGAATTGGTATTACATAGATGGTTCACATAATGGTTTCCATATGACTTGGTGACGTTTGACTGTTTACCCATGAAGACAGAGTATGGCATATGGATTTTTTTAGTGTGGGGGCTTGGCACAAGCCGAAGATCAAATGCACGGCAAGTCCAAAAACACCTCAGCCTCATCAGCATTCGCCTAAAAGGAGCACCTCAGGCACCATGCAATAAACATGACCCTGTAAAGCAGGTGAAAGTCTGGGGGGATGACCTCCTGAGGCTAAGGAAGTGCTGGTCTCAGCTACCCAACATGAATGCTAGGTTTCCCCTGCATGTATATCTGAATTGTCCATGCACCAAGTAAGTAAAGTAAAGTTAGCGACCATAGTCGAGGGTGACCTGAAGGCTCCCTTTTCGATAGCTACTACACCAAGGTGTAGGGGAGGGCGCTACTCCATTCCCTGGATTGCTCCACTTTACCCTTGAACCGTACCTTATAATGCTGAGTGTTAAGCAAGGTGGTATCAAGTTCCATTTTTAAAGTCTTTGGTATGACTCGACCTGGGATTGAACCCAGGTCTCCCGGGCCATTGGCGAACACTCTAACCGCTGGGCCAATGTCCCAGTTAAATGCACCAAGTAACACAGCCATTTTCTGTATGATTTGGTCCTCCACTGTTCTAAACAGCAGTAAAGAAGTAGTAATGGATCAGTTCCTCTACTCCAAGAAAAGGTATAATAGATTAGTCCACAACACATTAGGAGGAGAAAACTATTCCAAAGTTACTATCAAATACCCTTTTAAAACATTAAAATGTTAAAACACAAAAGACACATCTGATGCTGCTAGACTGAAAATGACTAAAATCAAAATATATTTTCTGGCCTTTCACCTATCACCTGTCCATCAACACCTCTATGTGGAGGTGCCCGTGGTGTAATGGTTATCGTCACAGGATATGGACACGGCGGTACGAGTTCAATTCCTGGACAAGACTGATTGCATTTCACATATCACTAATACCCTTGGGAAAGGTATGAATCCAATAATTCTCCCTCCAGCTATGGGTAAATAGTAGGGCAGACTAGGTTCTTCAGCCTTGGTGAGGCAATTAGTCTAGGAGAAGGAAAAACTCTGAATTCAAACCTGTTAAACTCCGCTTAAAAAATTGACCTTGTGTCATATCCTGCCCGAGCGGAGGGGTTGGGTAAATAGGATCAACACCTCTACACTTCTACAGGACTACAGAGAGCATTGGTCGTGGGAGGCCATTTCCCAAACAAAAACCTTTTATATGTTTTTAATTGTCAAACTTTAACTCATTGATTTTTTTTTGTTCATGTAAAAATAATTTCCTGTGTTGTGATTTTTTACTGAACTTAAAATATTGAAATATTTCATGCTAGGGAAGATACTTAGTCCAGTCCCCACTCTCAAAGGATCAATATTAGCATTGATATATCCATGATGTACAAACAATGAACAAAAGAATACATTGATAGCATCTCTGCTATGGGGTAAGACATCTCTCTAATAAATGTCCTGTATATGATATTAAATTGTATCTGAGGGTGAGGCTCTAGTCCTGGAGCTTTGGGGAATGTAGAGTATCCTTTCATTGCTATTACTCTGACCCAAAGTGATAGTACTTGTATGGGTCAAATAGAACTGTTCAATCATTTCTATACTTGAAACCATTTAGCTGTGTGCATACAACTGACTGTTAAATTACGAGTATTACACAACAGCTAGCCCAGTTGGCTGGGGCTGTAGAATTGACAGACTGCATCTCTACAGAGGGGTAAGACTCCCCTAATGAGTGTCCTAGATATGACATCAATGGTAATGCTGGAGCTTTACGGAATTTAGTAGCACCTGATTGGGTCCTATTTATAGGTCAAATAAAACTGTTTGACATTCAAACTGAGTTTAAACAAATTACTTATGCTAAATTGAATTGTTTGAAATAGAACTGTTTGATTATTTAACTGTGTATAAACAAATGACTGATGTTTAATTGAATTGTTAGTTATATATAGCAATACTTGGAACCATTTAATTTTGTTGACTTATGCTAAATTGAATTGTTAGAAATTGAACAGTTGGATCATTTATCTAAAAAAGGTATTTACAAATCATATATTTAATATATATGTAAAAACAAGATTTGGTATTAAATAACCAGCAATGGTTGATATGCCATAAAACTAAAGAAAACCAAACATAGCAGTACTTGGAACCATTTAAGTGTATGCAAATGAATGAATAATATAGAATAAAATAACTATTGTAAAATAACAATACTTGAAACTATTTGAGGTCAAATAAAACTATTATAGTTGATAGCAATACTTGAAACCATTTAACTGTGTGCAAATAAAACTATTTTGTGTTAGCAATACTTAAAACCATTTAATTGTGTACACACGAATGAGCTCTGGCTCATTTAAAAATTGTTACCTACAAACTCTTTGTTTACTAGTCATATATATTTATATGACTTAAAATATATTTTAAAAAGATCAAAGAGTACAAGTTCTGAAAAAGACTTTTTTCAATCACATCTTGTCAGAGAACAACTGTGATTAAATTAACAAAGTGGAATATGGAGAAATAATCAGTGGTTAAAAAAAAGAATAAAAACCTCCTGATGTAGGGAGGAAAAAAGCAGTTACCTAGTTGGTTATTTCCCCTTTAGCCCAGTTTAGTTGAAGTACAGTCAATAAGATTAAATATTAGAAGATTATGAAAATCCTTCTGTTTACAAAGAGCCATCTAGTATGTAGTAATATAAATTGCTTCTAACATAGACTGACATAGACAACTGTAGATCAGTGCTAGCAGTGTCAAGTATAAAAAACATACTGGTGTTATAAGTGCTGGCGTATCAGGGATACGTAAGTGTTGAGTTATGGCAGAAAGAGCATTCTAGTTGTACAAACTAGTTGGAAGGGTTAAACAATGTGATCATATGACAAGGAACACATGTTGCTTTGTTTGATATATATGTATAAACAGGACTGAGCATTAAATAACCCATGAGGATTAATATACTATAAAACTCAACCAAACAACTAAAGAAAACAGAAAGAAAGAAAATATAAACTCATTTGATACATACAATATTCAAACCATTTGTATTAAAAGAAAGAATAGACATGTGCCTCAACAGCTAAAACTACACGCATATTTTCTTATGAACAAGCAGTATGTAGAAGGGGTACAAAAATGGAAAAACAGCTTACATAAGAAATGTTGAAAATATAGTCAGAAGACTTCACAATTCTCTAGCAGGGTCAGAGACATTTCTACTGTTCAAAGAATGGAGGCAAAAAGAGATTGGGAATAGTTTTCTGGGGACTGTCATGTGACCCTCTATGAGGCTCCAAATGGATATGCCATGAAACTATTAACTGGATCTTTACAAAAGAAGATATCTTTTTCACTGACTTTTTGCTTGTTTGAGTTTTATCAGGTTGTTTGTTTGCCTTGGTGATATGGACTTCAGAAGTCATTATATTACAGGATACTGTTGAGAAGTTCTCTAATTGGGAAGTGAATAATCCAAGAGGTATGTAAAAGAAATAATGAGAGTATGTAACATTTATAAAAATAAGTAATCACTACCAACTAAACATCACTTATGTGTCTTGCAAACTTGATATACAATACTATATTATATAGAATTGTATGTATACAATATTGTATAAAATAATGACAAATCTAGTATAAATCAAAGGCTCTTTCTGGGTAATCAAACATTCACGGGGAAGATGACTACAAAAATAAATATAATATAATAAAAGAATATAATTAATATAAAGATATAATAAAATAGATATATAAAAATACAATTTGATAAATAACAAATATATAAAACTATCATATAATAAACAAAGCAGAAGAAGGGGTTTTATGTTCTGTGAACCCCAATAAAAGAAGCTGTGTTTTTTCAATTCTCTTTTTTTTTTGGTGGCTGGTGATAGATGGAAGACATTTATAGTATGGACAGGGTGATTCAACCATTCAAAGATACAAGAAGTGTTGGTTCCTACAGGAACTAAAATCTACCCAGCACGTTTAGTCTATTATCCATTTCCACAGATTTCCATAACAGTAGAAATCAAATGTGGAATTGGGGGAGTCAGATAAAATGACAAAAGTTCTTCAATGCAGTGTTCTTGCATTTCCCCTCCTGAGCTAGACAATCAACAAATACCAATGTAGTAGTCATCAGTGACCACGCTACAGTAGATACCAAAACTTTAATGGGGGTGCAGATAAAATGACAAAAGTTCTTCAATGCTGTGTTCTTGCATTTCCCCTCCTGAGCCAGACAATCAACAAATACCAACATAGTAGTCATCGGTGACCATGCTACTTTAATTACTGATAGTCTTTCAAAGAAATGAGCATTTAAAATTCAGTTTTACATTTCTTTGTAAAAGTTAATTGCATGACCTTAGGCTTAAGATGAAAAGCACAAAAATAAAAATCCTCTTGCATAAAACCTGCATTCATTAACTAAATTCATATTCCCTTTATCTTGTCTTTAATTGGAATCATTTTGAGATGAGGCTTCTTAATCTGAGAATTTTTTTATTTTTTATTTATTGCGGACTTTTTCCCTTTATCTTGTGTATATTTTATGATTGAGCTTAAAGCATGTCAACCTGTTTAAGGTTATTTTATGCCTAAAGGTTAGGGAATTGCATTCATTGTATGTTAATATTAACTTTTTTGTGTAGTTGTTTCTTTAGGATTTTTTTTTCTAGTGGTCTAATTAAATAGGAATAATTTTGAAACGGATCTGTTTAACCCATAGATGTGACCTTAATAGATACTACCAATCCAGATCAGAGTGAACTTGGGATTAACGGTAATGAAAGGATACTCTGCATTCCCCAGAACTCCAGACTCACCATCAGGTGCAGTTTAGTGTCATTCCTAGAACATACCTTTTTTGGAGGAGTCTTACTCCTTTGCATGGAATGCAATCAGCATGTTATTAACTGTACAAACAGAACAATGTGTATTTTGATTTTTGTTTTTATTCCAGCGCATATTTATATTCCAGTTAAATACTAATTATTCACAACAAAACAGTATTAATAAATGAAATGAATATAAATCTGATAAAATCAGGCAAAAAAAATGTTAAAATCTATAGTTTGTAGGGTGTGTATCTAAAGAATATTCTGATAGCCTACAATTTATTTTACTGTATATAAATATTAATTTACAATGCAATATGATATTCAGAGCTTTAAAGTTCATGGACAACTTATAAAAACACAAATTTCCCGTTATCTTTTATGCTTTGTATTGAAAAGGGAAATAATTGAGGCTGGACGTCCATAGCTACAAATAATGTCCAATTAATAGATTTGATTTTTTTCATCATCAATAAAATTGATTTTGCTATATTGATAGATCTGTCAACACGAAAATTAATTTCTATGTTGTATTTTTTAATCTTTCAGAAATAAAATGTATTATTCAAATCGAATTACAGAATTTAAAATTTCATTAATTGAATTTGAAATAAATATTGTTTATATTTTACTTAAATATTTTTTTTTTTAATCTTTAACATGTACATTGATTTACTTGAATGATAAGCCCGAAGTCAGTTGAAAGTTTATGGCTACTTTTTTCTTTTCTCTCCAATCACTAGTCTAACCTTGCTCCTGTTGCTTGTTCCCAGATCTATTGACTGACTCTGCAGGGGTAACATTGTTTGGTTGATATGTTACTCTCCCATTTGTAGTGGTATGTTGTCAGTGTTTAGTTATTGTTTCCTAAACCATTTATTGTTTTGGTTTATATTTGGAAAAAGGCACATGAAGTATACGATATGTGAAACGACGCATACAAAACAAACATTTAAAACAAAGCAGTACAGACAAATTCAAATTTATATATCAACAATATATTCACTGTAACATTTTAAAACATTACTAGTGTTCTTATACTGTTTGTTAAATATTCCCCTGTGTGTGTGTGTAACTAACACTAATACTATAAAAAGGACTATTTAACAAAAGTGTCCAATGTGTGTTGACTAAGTATTTCTACTGTTTGTTTCTTTCTGTGGTTTGACGAAATTTCTGTGTTTGAGGCTGGAAAAAGTTTCACCAAAGAAGTATAACAAAGAAGTGAATCGTTGCAGAGAGTATCCATTTTTGTGGCGGTTGACTGCTGGAAATCAAATATAAAAAAGAGGAAGAGTATGTTGACTCTGTTGTGAGAGTGTTCTCTCTGGAAGTCACAATGGAAAGAGTGTGTTGACCCCGTAAGTGAAAATGTGAAAGAGGATGAATGTTGGAAGATGAGAGTTTTTATAGACAATCCTTGTCATGCAGTAGGCTCCAAAAACGCTGGACAAAATTGAAGCTGCGGACGTTGTTGTGAGTACTGACTACATGGTTTTCCTGGCCAATAGGTTCCTGAGACTGATTAGTTTAGCGACATCCACCATCTTTTTTTCAGGAACAAGTGGCATAACGGCCATTTTAAAATATAGGAGTGTTAATCCTATAACTCAACCCAACCAGAACCAGCTGTCTGTACCCATCTTTAATCTTACATATTTTGTTCAATCAGGATAAATGAGGTTTTGTACAAAAAAAAAAAAAAAAAACATGTTGATAAAAACCAATTTTGCTGAAAAAATCTAAAATGGAACATAAAATTTGCAGATTAGACATCACTGATGCAAAGTCAACCCAAAAACAATTCCAGACAAATTATTAATATTCCTACGCCCAAATGGGTTGTCCAGTTGGCTGGGGCTGTAGAATACACCGACTGCACCTCTGCAGAGGGGTAAGTCTCCCCTCCGATGAGTGTCCTGATTATGACACTAAACAATCTGATGGTGAGGTTCCAGTAATGCTGGGACTTTGAGGAATGCAGAGTACCCCCTTCATTGCCATCACTCCCAGGTCCACTTTGGCCCGGAGTGGTAGCAGCTGATAGGGTCTAATCAATGGGTCAAATAGAACTAAAATGTATAATTATGCTAAACCGAATTACTTGAAATAGAACTGTTTTGATATTTAAACAGCATACTTATGCTAAACTGAATTGTTTTAATTAGAACTGTTTGACTAAACTGAATGATTTGAAATAGAAATGTTTTTGACAATTCAACTGTGTACTTACATTTAAACTCCATACTTATGCTAAACTGAATTGTTTGAAATGAAACTGTTTTTGTATGCTAAACAGAATTCTTTGAAATAGAACTGATTATTTGGATAAAAATGGATTTGGCATTAAATAACCAACAAAGGTTGATATGCTGTAAAACCCAAACAACCAACTAACCAATCCCCAATGGCTATCTAGTGAAGTTCAAAAGCCAAAATCTTTAACTTACACGAGTCAAAATGTGATCCATCTTGGGAATTTCTTCTGCAGAACTTTCCATAATCAATAAAATCAAATTGCATAAGTACTTAAATTTTCTATTATACAGTTCTGGTTTACATAAAACACAAATTTTTACACTTCATTTGGTTTCAAAAGGACTTGATACTTTTCTTTTAATCTTTCTTTTTAACTTTGTGTCCACTAGACAACCATAAACCTATTAAGTTTCCATTGCAACATCAGTGAATGATGATATTGATACTTCTTGAAAAGAGTGAACAAAGTTTCTAAGTGTTCTATATTTATCTCTGTTATATTGGAAAAAAACAATGACATGCTGTGCAACAACAAACCCTACAAAATAATCATTCAGTTATAAATTAAATCGGTAAGTGTTTTATACTTAAATTTAAAGCATTTCTAATTTTAAAAAAACATGCAATAATATAGTGTTCTTAAGTGGGTTATATAATAGGCTTCTGGTTTATGGCTGTATAGTATGATATAGTATGGTTTGTAGAAGTCTGTAGAAAATCCAACCCAAGACAAAAAGGGTGCCTGTTTTAAGAGCTTCACAAAGATGTCTGTCCCATGTTCTGGTCATCGTTGAAAGAGGACTATTCCTCTTTTTTACCACAAAATTCAACTTGGGTAGAAATGGAATCATGAGATATTTTCATTTTTGTATTTTTTATTATACTTGATATTTTTATTTCCATATTTTATTTTTTTTAACATTATTAATTTATAAAGCCAGCTCATTGGTCTAGTGGATAGAGTGTTCATCAATTGTCCAGGAGACCAGGGTTCAATCCCAGGTCCAAAGACTCATAAAATGGTACTTGATACATCCTTGCTTAACACTTAGCATCATAAGGTACATATCAAGGGTAAAATGGAGCAATCCAGGAAAAAAAGTAGTACCCTCCCCTACACATTGGTGAAGTAGCTAATGATAAGGAAGCCTTTAGGTCGCTCTCAACGACCGTTGCCAACTTTACTTTTACTTTTATAAATAAGTTAGGATACCATTGACAGAGTCGATAATGCTTGCTGACTGTCACTTTCTTGTGTCTGTAATCATCAGATTGAGAGGTTGTCTGATGATCGTGTGGGCAAGAAACTGACAGTTTCCAAGCACCTTTTAACTTTGTGTCTATGCTACTTAACTTACATATGCTCTATCACTAATATTAAGCACTTTTTATCGTAATTTTTTCTTGGCTATGATCAAAACTTTCCAGTACTTCCCCATATATATATATATATATATACATATATATATATTCAAGTACAGGCTCATTGGCCTTGTGGGTTGAGTGTTCACCGATGGTGTGGGAAATCGGGGTTCTATCCCAGGTTGAGTCATACCAAAGACTTAAAAAAATGGTACTTGATACCTCCTTGCTTAACCCTCAGCATTATATGGTATATATAAAATGTAAAATGGAGCAATCTAGGGAAAGGAGTAGTGCCCTCCCCCACACCAAGGTGTAGTAGCTATTGAAAAGGGAGCCTTTGGGTCAACCTCAACTACAGTCGCTAACTTTACTTTTACTACTTATGTATTCAAGTGTATATTTGTGTGCAGATCTGTTTTTAAAGGTACACATAACAGGGCTGCCAAGAGAAATTTATCAAACCACAAATATCACAGCCAAAAATGTACATCATCTTTCAAAAAAATCTATAAAATTCGTAGTATATAATTATATATCCACTAATATGATAGTTATGATATCCCTGTCTACCACTTTTCTTTAAAGCTTAATAAAAAAAATACTAAAGAAATGTCTCTTTTTCTTTTTCTTTTTTTTTTAATTAAAAACTTTCTTTCCTCTCTTTCTTTTTCTTTTATATTAAAATATTTATTTCATCTTATAACAGAAATCTTCTGATGTTTAGTGAGTTGGTAAGATCTGATGGATATTAAATTTCTTTACTTCATTTTCTTCATGTCAGACTTTGTAATCTCACAGACTTCTCTGATACTTCTCTGCTATTTATTCTTACTTCATTGGTGCACACCAACATCAATGTAGAATTTTGAGGAACTACAATTGGGAGATTAAAAAGAAATCAATGATAAAATATCAAGTAAATAAGAATATTGTGTCTAAAGATTAAATTGTCCTATATATATATATATATATAAATAGTACCAAAAATACTAATGAATGCCAAAAGTACTAAATTTGGCATCCCTGACTCTTCATTAAAACTTGAAACAACTTTATTCTTTTAATTTCTCAGAAATTCTTAAACTTTTTTTAGTATATTTGTGCGTATTTCTGTTATTATACTCTAATGTATTCAAACTAGTATCTTTGCCCTGTCAGCTGGAGCTGTAGAATACACTGACTGCTCCTCTGCAGAGGGGTAAGACCCCCACCAACGAGTGTCCTAGATATGACACTAAACAGTTTGATGGTGAGGTCCCATTAGTGCTGGGGCCTTGGGGAATACAGAGCACCCCTTCATTGCCATTGCTCCCAGGTCCACTCTGGCTCGGCGTGGTAGCACCTGATATGGGTTAAATAGAACTAACGGCATACTTATGCTAAACTGAATTGTTTGAAATAGAAATGGTTTTGAAAATTAAACCATACTTACATTTAAACTGCGTGCTTATGATGAACTAATTTTTTTCTAATTGAACAGTTTTTGACATTGAAACTGTATTTACACTAAACTGAATTGTTTAACATAGAATTGTTTTGACATATAACTGTGTGTAAACAAAATCTGTACATATACAAAACTTAATTAGCTGAATTAGAACAGCTTGACTAAACTGAATAGCCTGAAATAGAAATGTTTTTCACAATTAAACTATACTTACATCTAAACTGCATGCTTATACTAAACTGGATTTTTTTTAAATTGAACTGTTTTTGACATTGAAACTGTACTTACACTAAACTGAATTGTTATATATAACTGCTTGAATAGTTTGAAATAGAAATGTTTTTGACAATTAAACTGTGTAGTAGGTGTGACTGTGTTTTTTGGTTTCCCCATAATTTTATGTTGAAGTTTGATATAGAGTGTTTAGTTTAAAAGGTAAAATAGACATAATATAGGCACATGGTTAAAGTAGTAAATGGAGGAAGCCAATGAGTGAAGGATATACAACAAATTAGTAAAAATATGAAACAAATGAAACGGCGTGGACAAAAGGAACATTTAAAACAAGGCGAAGAACAAAAACAAATTTATATTCTACAACAATAAAACTAACAATGATACATAAAAAATATTGCTAATTCTACTAACAAAATAATAGAGTGTGTATATGTGTGAGTTTGTGTGTGTGCGTGTCTAACACAACTAAGCTACAAAAGGATTACATATTTAAAATGTCCTTCTTTTTATGATTAGAAACAGGCGGTTTCTCTGAGACTGGAAAAGTCTCATAGTCAATGTATATGAATGTCTGCGAGGCCCATCCATGTTGTTGCTTTTCACTCCTGTTGATCCACACTGGAGGGAGTGTGTTGCCGCTGTGAAGAAATTTGGTAAAAGAGAGAAAGGGCGTTTGAAGACGACGTATAGCAAACAATTAGACATTAAACTTGGACCGTTCACACAAGAAGAACTCGACTCGGTTCTCAGAAAAATTAAAAATAGGAAAGCTGCAGGACTGGACGAAATTCCCCCGGAAGTATGGAAGACCAGACAATTCGACAACATACTGCTCTGACACTGCAACGCAGTATACAATCAAAATCCGATAGATAGATGGACGAAGGGATGCATACTCCCCTTCCCTAAAAAGGGGGACCTCGGATTAGCCAAAAACTACCGAGGCATAACACTTACATCCATAGCTGCCAAAATCTACAATGCCCTACTACGAAACCGAATAGAACCCAAAATCGACAACATACTTAGAAAAAACCAAAATGGCTTCCGAAGAAATAGATCTACGACCTAATATTAACCATCCGCAGAATCCTTGAAGGTGTACGGGCAAAGAACCTACAAGCGACATTAATATTTGTCGACTTTACCAAGGCTTTCGACTCCATCCACAGAGGAAAGATGGAACAAATCCTACTAGCGTACGGCATACCTAAAGAAACCGTAGCGGCAATAACGATTCTCTATAGAAACACTAAAGTAAAAGTACGATCACCAGATGGAGACACAGAATACTTCGACATTGTAGCAGGAGTACTACAAGGGGACACGCTGGCTCCGTATCTCTTTATCATTTGTCTAGACTACGTACTTAGAACATCGATTGACAAAATCAAAGAGAATGGCTTTGAACTGACGAAGAAAAGAAGCAGAAGATACCCCGCAACAACAATTACCGACGCCGACTACGCCGATGACATAGCGATACTGGCAAATACACCTGACCAAGCCGAAACACTTCTGCATAGTTTGGAATGAGCAGCAGCAAGCATAGGCCTCCATGTTAATGCACACAAAATGGAATATATGTGCTATAACCAAACGGGGGACATCTCCACTCTAGAAGGAACCCCTCTTAAACTAGTAGACAAATTCACGTACCTAGGAAGCAGCGTCGAATCAACCGAAAAGGACATCGAAACGAGGTTAACGAAAGCATGGACAGCTATCAATAGGCTATCAACTATATGGAAATCAGACCTAACTGATAAAATGAAACACAGTTTCTTCCAGGCAGCGGTCACATCGATACTGCTATATTGATGCACTACATGGACGCTAACAAAACGGCTGGAGAAGAAACTAGATGGCAATTACACAAGAATGCTGCGTGCAATCCTGAACAAGTCCTGGCAGCAACACCCCACAAGACACCAACTGTACGGCCACCTGCCCCCTATCACGAAAACTATTCAAGTTAGGCGAACCAGACATGCAGGACATTGCTGGAGAAGCAGAGATGAACTCATAAGAGATGTACTCTTATGGATCCCCACACACGGCCGCGCAAAAGCAGGACGACCAGCACGAACGTACATTCAGCAGCTATGTGAGGATACAGGTTGTTGTCCTGAAGACCTACCTAGGGCGATGAATGATAGGGAGGAGTGGCGAGAGAGGGTCAGGGATATCCGTGCTGCCAGCACGATATGATGATGATGATGATGAGGTGGCTCCAAATGCAGGACTAAAATTTACATGCAGATGCAGTTTTAAGCATGTCACATGGTTCTCCTGGCCAATGGTTTCCCGAGACTGAATATGTGAGCGTCCGCCATCTTTGTGGGAACAAGTGGCATACCGCCCAAATTAAATTATAGGAGTGTAAAGTCCTATAACTGTGTACTTATGCTAAACTGAATTGTTTTAAATGGAACTGATTATTTACATAAAAATGGATTTGGCATTAAATAACCTACAAAGGTTTATATGCCATAAAACCCAACAAACCAAACCAAACCAAACTAGTACCTTCATTTTGTTGTTATAGTCACAATGTTTCAGGTTTCCTTTGGTATCTGTCATAATTGGTAATTGAAAAATTTAAAGATCACTCTTTATTCAAGGTACATTGCCACTAGAGCAACCAAGATGAAGACTCTCAACTAACTATCTCTGAATGAAGGGATGGTAAAAGATCTTAGAGGCAACGAGGAAAAACCTTGGCAGTAAGGTGGTATCAGAATAAGGAATCATTTAACCTTTTATATACATCATATACGTTTCAATAGTATTAAAAAGAAAGAATACACAACCATATCCTAACAGATATACCTATATTGTTTCATGAACAAGAAAAATGTGGAAGGAATACAAAAAGTGGAAAAAAAACATTCTTGACAAAGCAATGTAAAAACAGCCACATGGCGTTATTTTTCCCAGGCAGGGTCTGAGACAAATCTATTCTAAGAATAGAAGCAGAAGAAGTTAACAATAGGTTTCTAAGACTATCATGTGACACCCCCACAGACGCACCCATTCTTTAAAGGAGATTATGTATTGTTTCCCTACTTAGGCATGATCACAGACTTAGAACTGAATCATATGTTTTAAAATTTAATGTCAAGGCATTTGTTTATTATATGTGTCAGGGATCTTGAATTCAAGGGGTGGCAGCCTTAAAAAGTTTCTCATATGTCAGTGAGTGTGGTATTTTAAGGTCAAATTGTTCTTATTTTTCAAAGATTTTATCATCAACAAGGCATGCAGACAGCACAGATACCTTTGGTTCTCTCTTGTTATCCACTCTTATCAACCATCATTTTTGGCAAGTCCTCTCGATGGCATCAAGGATTTGATTGAATAAGATGCTCTATGAACTTAGATAATTTAGGTAAAAATACTCATAGTTTTTTTTATGACCTCACAGTTTTTATAACATGAAATTTTCATGTGTTAAATTTCTAACTGATCGAAGGTGAAAGATAGAGAAAGGTAAGAAGAGATGATGTTACATTCTTTACCATCCAACGCATCATTCAAATATATACCAAGTTTTATTCTGACAATGTGATTTCCTGGAAATGTCCAAATACTTGCTTGCTAGCTCTCTCTCTCTCTCTCTCTAATACTAAATTGAAAGGCTCTTAGAAATATAGCTTAGCTGAACTGGCTTCAAAAGCGAGAATTTCAATTGCTGAGTGCAGATTGGAGAAGAGGCAATGAACAGGATGGAAGACTTGCCCCCTAGTTGTACAGGACCTATTTTTGTCTTGGTTTAATGTGCAGTATCTGATGCCAGTGAATCTACCTGAGATTAAGATGTCAGTTCCTCTCATATCCCCTCACAGAGAATATAATGCCTACTTACTTAGTGCTTCCCCAAAATTCTTAACTTTGATATCTTCCTTTTTTCATTGGAATGGGAAGATGTGGTTGGCCAAAAAGGAAAACAATTTTTTTTTTAAGTGTAATAACCAGTTCTCTATTTGCTTGCATAACTTCTCACTCTATACTTTTATGTACTTCCTTTATATATATGGGTCACCCATATCTTTCCTTTTCATCTTTCCTTCTCTTTCATTTTAAAAATTCTCTTCTATTTTATTTCTCCTATATTCTCTTATTTATATTCAAAATTACTTTTTTCCATCCTCTTTATTTTTACTTTCTCCTCTTTTTGTTTTTTTTTATTTTATCTTATCTTATTTTTTTGCTAATTCTATTGGCCTTTCTTTTTTCATTCTATTTCCTTCTTTTACCTTTTCTTTTCTTATTCTGTTTGCATTTTCTTTATCATTCTACTTCTTTACCCTTTCTATTCTTTTCTCTTTCCTTCTTTCTTTTTTTCATACTTTTTCTTCTTCTGTTTTCATTCTTTATCTTTTTATTTTTTTTTTCATTCTATTTGCTCTCCCTTTTTGCATTTTAATTTCCTTCATTATTCGTTTTTTCTTTCTCTTTTTTCATTCTTTTTCCTTTTTTCCCACCACTTTATTTTTCTTTCTTTTTTTTCCTTTTGATACATTTACTGATTCTATATGCTTTTCTTTTTTCTTTTTCTTTTCTTTTTTCTTTTTCTTAAAGAGTTTGTAAATGTATCAAATGCTGAAAGAGAGAATCTCTTTCAGCATTTGATACATTTACAAACTCTTTCATATTTTCTTTTCATTCAAACTTTCTTTCCTCTCTTTCTCTATCTCCTTTTATCTTCCCAAGAAAAAGAAAATAACCAAAAAATGATTTTTTACAAAAACTTCATGGCCCAGCTGGCTGGGGCTGCAGAATACCCAGACTGCACCCCTGCAGAGGGGTAAGACTCCCCCAACGAGTATTCTGGATATGGCACTAAACAATTTGATGGAGAGGCTTCAGTAATACTGGAGCTTTGGGGAACATGGAGTACCCCTTCATTGCCATCGCTCCCAGGTCCACTCTGGCCCAAAGTGGTAACACCTGATAGGGTCCGATCAATGGGTCAGATACAACTGCTTGACATTTAAACTGAGTACTTCTGCTAAACTGTGTTGTTTGGAATAGAATTTTTTTAAAAATTTAACTGTGTGTAAACAAAAATCAAAAATCTAGGTTTTTATGCTAAACGGAATTGTTTGAAATAGAACTGTCTGATCATCTGTGTGTAAACAAATGACTCATGTTTAAATAATTGTTAGTGATACATAGCAGTACTTGGAACCATATAACTTTGTTAACATGGTAAACTAAATTGTTAGAAATAGAACTGTTTGATTTTTTAACTATGTGGAAACAAAAAACTGTGTACTTATACTAAAGTGAATTGTTTGAAATAGAACAGTTGACTTTTAAACTATACTTATGCTAAACTGAATTGTTAGAAATAGAACTGTTAGGTCATTTAACTATGTGTAAACAAAAACTGTATTTAAACAAATGACTGTGTGTAAAGAAGAAATTGTTGACTAATGCTAAACTGAATTGTTTGAAATGGAACTCTTTTATGTTTAACTATGTATTTGTATTTGATAGAAATAAATAAAATCATTTAACTGTGTCCAAAAAAATGAGTTCAGGCTTGTTTAAGAATGTTATCAACAAAACGTGTTTAGAAATCATGTACTTAATGTATATGTATAAAAATGATTTGGCATTAAATGACCTGCAATGACTCAAAGATAGAAACCTAACAGGTACTACCACTCCTGGTCAGAGCTGACCTAGAAGTAATGGCAATGAAAGAGTACTTCACATTTTCCAAAAGTCCAAAAATGGGAGCCTCACCATAGGGGCGGTTTTACTTCTCTGCTGGCGTATTCTAAACTGTAGCTGACTGGGCTGAAATAATTCATTTGGGATATTAGATAATAAAGCTAGAAGTAATGGCAATGAAAGAATACTCCAACTTTTTCAAAGCTCCAGGACTAGAGCCTCATCAACAGAGGATTGAGCCTTACTTCTCTTCGGGGGAGGGGGAACAGTTGATGTATTCTAATTCTAAGCCATGCCAATAGGGCTGGAACAATTGGTTGGGTCATTTGATTATAAAGCTAACCCACAGCTCACTGTCATTTGATAACCTCATCCAGTTAAACAGGTATGTATATTTGTTTGATATATCAGTAAAGTTGGCGACCATAGTCGAGGGTGACCCGAAGGCTCCCTTTTCGATAGCTACTACACCAAGGTGTAGGGGAGAGCACGACTCCTTTCCCTGGATTTCTCCACTTTACCCTTGATCCCTACCTTATAATGCTGAGTGTTAAGCAAGGAGACATCAAGTACCATTTTTAAAGTCTTTGGTATGACTCGACCTGGGATTGAACCTAAGTCTCCCGAGCCATAGGCGAACACTCTAACCATCAAGCCAATATTGAACAAATAATGAAGGGAGACATTTTAGATGTTCAGTACCATTAACTATTTGGTTGTATTGAAAGAATTTTCATTTTCTTTCTTTTTTAATCAACTGATTGCTTTTTAAGCTTATTCAATGTTCTACATCAGGTATCTTTTGATGATCCTAGCTCTTCTGAAAGTTTTTAATCCTTAAGTTTTCCACAACTTTGTATTTTAAACTAATTAGTAATCATAAGTAATAAGTAATGGTTATATATTACTGAGCTCTATTTCAAGGGAAAAAAAAAACAGTTTCAGGCAGTACAGTTTGATAGAATTTCATTTCCTTCCTCTTCCTTGCCCAGTCAGCTGGGGATATAGAATACACTAACTACATCTCTGCAGAGGGGTAAGACCCCACTCCAACAAGTGTCCTGGATATGACACTAAACAATCTGATGGTGAGGTTTTTGCGATGCTGGAGTTTTGGAGAATGCAGAGCACCCCTTCATTGCCATTGCTCCCAGGTCCACTCTGGGCCGGAATGGTAGCACCTGATAGGGCCCTATCTATGGGTTGGATAGAACTAACTGCATTCTTATGCTAAACTGAGTTGTTTGAAATAGAACTGTTTAACTAACCTGAAGAGATTAAATAGAAATGTTTTTGACAATTAAACTGTACTTACATTTAAACAACGTCCTTATGCTTAACTGAATAGCTTGAAATGGAACTCTTTTTGACATTAAAATTGTACTTACACTAAATTGAATTGTTTATTTTAGAACTCTTTTGACATTTAACTGTGTGTAAACAAAATCTGTACTTATACTAAACCAAATTAGCTGAATTAGAACTGTTTGAATAAACTGAATAGCTTGAAATAGAAATGTTTTTGACAATTAGACTGTACTCATGCTAAACTGAATTGTTTGAAAAAGAACTGCCTATTTGCATAAAAATGGATTTGGTGTTAAAAAAACTACAAAGTTTGATATGCCATAAAACCCAAACAACCAAATCTTTCCTCTTCCTGAATTCTATGGGCAGCTTTAGTGGCATTGAGACCTGGTTTAAAATAATGTCTCAAAATTGTCTGAACCTCAATACTTTTATTTACCATTATAACATGTGAAACAAATTGTACAGGTTAATTGTATTGTTAACGATATTTACATATAATAGTATTATTACCAATACTTAACAATCTATATACGATAAGAATAATAACTATATAGTAGAATTATAGGTAATCTTTAGATGTGTACATGAAATAAGCCTCAGAGGGATTGATTTTAATGGCATATCAACTTTTCTTGGATTATTTTATACCTTGAGATTAGGGAGTTGTGTTTATTGTATGTTCATATTTACATTTTTGCATAGTTGTTACTTGGAATGTTTTTTGTACACTGTCCTATCAAATAAGAGTAATTCTTAAACAGATTTATTTCACCCATAGAGAAGATCCTAACAGTTACTACTAATCCAGTTCTGAGTAAATGTGGGAGTAATGGCCCTTCTCCGGAACTTGAACCTTAGCATCAGATGAAGTTTAGTATCATACCTTGGACACTCCTTTTTGGTGTACAGGTCTTATTCTTAGCTCTGACAACAGGGTATTAAGCTTCTGAGTAAATGTCAATAAAAAATACATTTGATACACCCTAAATTTTTTATTATGATTGTGATTCTAATTTCTTTCAATGCATCATCCTCATGAGAGAATTGAAATATGATTGCTGACTGTCAGAGATATTTCTGTCAACTCCAAAAATGATTCCCAGAAGATAGAAGAGGGGATTTGTCAATTTAATTTCTGAGTTGGCTATTTCTAATTTGATTGATCTTCCCAATTATAAACCTTTAATCCATTTTCAGGGATTTGCAAAGAAAGAAAGAAAGAAAGAGTTTTGCAAGAGAAAAAGGAATAAGTTAAGGCTGAGTACAAGGTATGGCTGAAATCAAAACAAGGTTTTTTCAGATCCTGTTGGCAGTGCCTAGAATGCACCAATTGCATCCCAAAAAGAAAAGATCTCTACCCTAAAAAAAAGGATGTTCTAATCATCACAATAAACTGTATTTGATTGTGAAGCTCCAGTCCTGGAGCCCTAGGAAGTGTAGAGTACCCTTTCAGTGCCATTACTCCCAGATCCAATCTGACCTACAGTGGTAGTACTTGTTAGGGTCCCATCTATTAAAAAGTTATACATATTCAATCAGATCATGTGTAAAAAAAAATCTTTTAAGAAGCAATAACACAATATTAATATGAATGCACAATGAATACAATTCCCTAACTTGAAGGTACAAAATAAACCAAAACCAAAAATATATGGTGGACATGCCATTAAAATCAATCAAGCAACTATTCCACATTTATTGATGTTTAAATAAATCAGGACAGTCGGTTTTCAAACTGACTTTCATTGAGAGGACAAAACTGTTTGTATCTTCCGAAGTTTCTATCAAAGCCCCTAAAAAAAGGGATTTACAAAACATTAAAATCTAAAAACACATCTACAATTTAAGCTTTAGCCATTAGTTCTGGAGTACTTTGACAGCAGGGAAATGGTAGATTTTGGTAAATCTTACATGATAATAAAGATAAGTGGAAAATCAAACACTTACAATGGATTTACTGGTATGATTTTCATTCTTTATTCACTGAACTTCTTCAGACTAAATATTTTTTGAGTTTTTCTACATTTTAGTACTTTGCGGAAATAAATAAAATAAAGGAGAAAATAAAGGTATAAAGGGAGGGAAAGGGTCTAAAGACAAGAGGCAGATAAAAAGGGAGGGAAGTAGCTATGGGTTTAAGTGATGGTGTTAGGGGTTATTGGTTTTGACTGAGAATTTCTGGGTATATGGTAGAAGACTGTGTAAAACACAAGCAATTCTTTCTATCAGCTGATTGCAGCTTCAGAAAAATCTCTTTAAAGGTTTTTCTAAATCGCAAAAAGAATATTACACAAAAATTCATTACTGTTCAATTCTTGAAAAAAAAACATGAATAAGCTACACTCCCTCTTGAACATATAACTCTAATGAGTTTATTGGGATACAATACTTTCTTCACAATGAATATTGCCCAGTCTGCTGGGGCTGTAGAATACACCGACTGCTTCTCTGCAGAGGGGTAAGACCCCCTCCAACGAGTGTCCTGGATATGGCACTAAACAATCTGATGGTGAGGTTCCTGCAGTGCTGGAGCTTTGCGGAATATGGAGTACCCCTTCATTGCCTTCACTCCCAGGTCCACTCAGGCCCGGAGTGGTAGCACCTGATAGGACCCTATCAATGGGTTAAATAGAACTAACAGCATACTTATGCTAAACTGAATTGTTTGAGTAAACGGAATAGCTTGAAATAAAAATGGTTTTGACAATTAAACCGTACTTACATTTAAACTGCGTGCTTATGCTTAACTGAATTATTTGAAATAGAAGTGTTTTTCGACATTAAAATTGTATTTACACTTAACTGAATTGTTACATATAACTGCTTGAATAGTTTGAAATAGAAATGTTTTTGACAATTAAACTGTATACGTATGCTAAACTGAATTGTTTTAAATAGAACAGATTATTTACATAAAAATGGATTTGGCATTAAATAACCTACAAAGGTTGATATGCCATAAAACCCAATAAACCAAACCAAACCAATCACAATGAATAGTGATCTTCCGAAAGGAATTAATATAATTATGGTGTGTTCAAAAGAAGATCAACATAATTCTAGGGTGAGTCAAAAGTTTTGCAATATTTTGGTAATATAAGACGTAATTCAGCAAATCTGGATGTGTTTGCTGATGTCATGAACATGATGCACATCACTAGACTGGGTGATGCTGTGCTTTCCTGATACTCTTCAAGTGCTGCTCACCAGATTTGCAACTATGGCCTCAGAAACCACAGTTTTAGACCTACCTGACCTTGCCTGATTGTCAAGGTCTGTGCAACCAGAACCGTATTTCTTGAACAATCTGGTTATTGTACAAGGATCTACTGCACCTTCATCTTTCACGCAACAAATGATTTTGGTTGCCTCCATATTGGTTGCCTCCAGCCTATTTTAAACTCATAAAGCATAAGTTCCCAAATTTGACTACAGTGCACATTCATCTACACCCCTTTCAAATTATACACAGAGTGGAGCAGCACACAAACTACCATGATATTACCAACCATAACTGGTACCTTTCACAGCTTGAACTGGTTTGGTCATGTGATATACATACCACAAACCAACACATACCAAAATACTGCAAAATATTTGACTAACCATAGCATTAAGTTGTAATTGGATTGGAAATTGTTTTGACCAAGAGCATTTTAATACTATTGCATCAACAAAAATTTCATTATTTTTGCTTAGTTTAGATGTGTCAATATCATTAAAGCTTATTTTTCAATATTTTTATATCACATCTCATATTATGATTATCAATATTTCTGCTTATATTACCTTGACTTCATCTAAATGAATTAATATCAATGTGAAGAAATATATAAAACTAGTCTCAATAATACTTCATCAGCAATTTTTGGTCAAACTCTAGATTGTGCCTGTGTAAGACTCTTCATACTCACCAGACATTGCTCTCTCAAACTTTGGTTTGTTTCTTAAATTGGCAATTCATCTCAAGCATAAGATTTAAGGATGTAGAGGACATCAAAAGAAACATGATGACACAGCTTCACACATTATCAAAAGAAATTTCGGGAGAATTTTCACCTTTTTGGCACTCCAAATGGTTAGTTTCTTAAATCTATATAATTACTTTGAAAAAAAAAGCAAACAAAGTTTGGAATGCCATAAAACCATCCAAAGAGCTTATCAATTTTTTCAAAAACAAATTTATGTAGAAATAGTAATAAGTTTAATTAGAGAAATTTTCTGTACAAACCGAATTTTGGGGGAGGAGCAGAGGTCTTACCCCTTTACTGAGGATACTGTCCACATATTCTTGCCCCGCCAACGGAGCATACATTTCTGGGATGTATGAGCCTGATTTACTCTGGCTCATATATCCCAGAAATGTATTTGAAAAAAAAACAGACATTTACTTATAAGTTTTGATGTCTTGAACATAATCATTACTTAATCAAATTTTTTCGTAATTGAATAAAAATGTCTTTGAAGGAAAAAGTGTGTCTTAAAAAATTATTGACTTTGAAGCCAAAGATTACAGTGGGGTGACGCTATACTCTCCAAATCACCAGAAGTAGAGGATTACCATTGGATGCAGTTTAGTTTAATATCCTATTTGGGGGCAGGAAGGGAGTTGTCATCATTGTTTGGTTATATTTCTTTTATGAAAATAAATGTTTCATTCATTGTTCATTTCTCACTTGGTAAATACAGCTTCAGTCTTCATACTTTTATAACACACCACATTTTTAAAAAAAATTAACCATTCATTTATTCATTCTTTATTCTTCTTGCCCAGTCGGCTGGGGCTGTAAAATACATTGACTGCACCTCTGCAGAGGGGTAAGACCCGCTCCCTAACAAATGTCCTAGATATGACACTAAACAATCTGATGGTGAAGTTCCTGTAATGCTGGGGCTTTGGGGAATGAGAAGCACCTCTTCATTGCCATTGCTCCAAGGTCCACTCTGACCCGGCATGGTAGCACCTGATAGGGCTATATCTATGGGTTAAATAGAACAAATGGCATACTTATACTAAACTGAATAGTTTGAAATAGAAATGTTTTTGACAATTAAACTGAACTTACATTTAAACTGCGTGCTTATGCTAAACTAAATTATTTGAAATGGAACAGTTTTTGACATTGAAACTGTACTTACGCTAAACTGAATTGTTATATATAGAACTGTTTTGACATTTTACTGTGTAAACAAAATCTGCACTTATGCTAAATGGAATTAGCTGAATTAGACATTTTGTTTTGACATTTAATAGCGTGTAAACAAAATCCGTACTTATACTAAACTGAATAAGCTGAATTAGAACTGCTTGACTAAACTGAATAGCTTTACATAGAAATGTTTTTCAGAATTAAACTGTACTTACATTTAAACTGTGTAGTTATCCTAAACTGAATTGTTTGAAATAGAACTATTTGTATAAAAATGGATTTGGCCTTAAATAACCTACAAAGGTTGATATGCCATAAAACCCAAACAACTAACCAACTAACTTTATTCCTCTCTTGGTAAATACAGCTTCAGTTTCAATATTTTTTAAACTCTCTTTGTATTTGAAGAAAATTAACATTTCATTCTTTAATAATGTTCTGTGAAAGGGGTAATTTTGACAATACTTTATAGTCTCTTCACTCTCGTACAATGCCAAATACTTTGTATGGAATGGTAATGCAGTACTGACTTGCAATACTACCTTTCACCGCTACTGTGGATCCCACACACATACCTCAGACTTCTGTCAGACTGATTTATATATCCACCACTTCAAGTCACGTGACCCCAGTAGCAAATCAATTTCAACAGTTGTGTTTGTTGGCTGGAGATCTGTGTTCAAACCACGTGGGTCGCTATTGGCGCATTCTTCTACATAACACATTCGTTATTCATTTCTCTCCTGGAAAATACAGCTTCATTCTCAATACTTTTTGAACATAAAAGTTATATTGGAGGGAAAAAAGAAACAGGAATAAGATACAGAGGTTGATATATTAGTTGTGAGATGCAATCTAATATATCCTTGTTTGTTAATTTTTTTGATTAAAGGCAATGTAATTTTTGTTGTTTTTTTTTAAGTATGTAGACATTACTTGATATCTATTTTTCCATTGTTGAAATGAGATGACAAAGGATAGAAGATGTGGATGCTGTGCCAATAATCTCCCTGTAGGAAATCTTAGTTTTTCTTCTTGTCTTTTTGCATAAGAAGAATGATGCCTCCCGTGTTTGTGACATTTGAGCTTGGGAAAAAATTAGGAATATGAGAAAAAAAGAAAAAAGCAGAAAATAAAACCATAAAGATCCAAAAAGATATCTGAACTGACATAAATGTCAGTACTTCATTTGAATGTTTTGTTTTTTGTTTTCTTTTTTTCTGTCCCAAAAGGAACAAATCTTATGATGCAATCATACCATTGCAATCTAGCCTAGAAATATATCTATATGTTTAGATTCGTTGTCAATCGTAAAGCTAAATATTCGTGTTGCTAAGCAAAATCACGAAGATGAAATTGTTTTATTTAATCTTCTTTTTTTTTTTGCCCTTTGTTTCATTTTGTTTATTTTTTCTTTGTCAGAAAATGAAACAATTTTTAAGACTTGACAGATAGAAGGTAATGAAAAATTTCACTTTAGACATTTGTAATTTTTGTCTTTTGTCAGTTTCTCTCATTGACAGATAAGATTTTTTTTCTCTTGTCTAAACAATCCTCTTTTACCCTCTTCTCTATTGATTGTAGACTCATTTCACAAATTGGATGACACTAAACCCAGTCAGATGGTAAGGCTCCAGTTAAGTAGTTTTGGAGAATGTTGAGTACCTCTTCATCGCCATTACTCCCAGGTTCACTCTGATCTGGAGTGGTAACACTCATTAGGATTCCATCTATGATTCAAACTGTTTAAAAACTGTTAGATTGGAATATTTGATATCATTATCATCCTCATGTGCCAAAAGTACAGATCCCTTTGACTACCTCTCTGTCTTTTGTAATCCAATTCCTATTAGCCATTGCATATGGTAGGTTATTTAAATGTCATCCAGTGTCTGCACTGAACTAATGAATGTGATTTTCTGCTGGTCGGCCAACACTGATGTATATATATATGTGAGCGTCCATAGGAGAACATTGCTTATGATTTCGTCCTTACTTTCCAGCAGTGCCCAGCATGTTGTGTTTGTATTGTTTGTGAAATTGAAGGTAAATGGCTACTCAACTGATGTTTTTGGGGTGCTGCTTCCAGGATTTGTTCAAAATAACATGCAGCATCCTTGTCTAGTTCTCATATAACTGTAAATTATTTATAATAAGAATAGAATAATAATAGAAAGGTTGATTGGCCATTAAAATCAATCAATTCACAAACTGGCAAAAATTACGTGGTAAAGAGGTCTGCTGGCTTGTTTTTTAATGAAACAACCATTGTATTGCTAATAATTTTGTAGTAGTAATGCCACAAACAATCTTACCTTAAAGAAACAGAAGGTGTGCTCTCTCTGCTACCAGCATATGGAAACCAGAAGGAAAAAAAAGGACGCAAAAGGTGTGACTTATTTTATGGAGGAGATCAAGATAAACCTCCGTGAAGTGGTGAGATTTGATGAATATAAAAGAGACTAAGTTTGGAGTGGAAAAGTACAGTATTTTGCTAATGTCTGATTGGTGAACATCCAGCAGTTTATTTTGCATGTTAAATAATTTGACTACCCCCTCAATAGGTTGATTCCACTTCGACTAGACTTTCAAAACCTCGAACAAATTTGAAGAATCATGTTGTTTGTAATGTTACACTAAATGATACACTAAACAACTGACTGAAAGTTCTAAGTCCAATATTAACATTTTTTTCCCTGTTTTATACATTACTGGGATGGTTCATTTTACTATCAACCTTGTTTACTTATTTTATGCCAAAGTCATTTTCACTATTATATATGGTACAAAAATGTATCTTCCCTATCATTTGATGCAGATAAAGATTTGATCATTTCAAACAGATCTGCTTGACTCATAGATTGGACCTTAACAGGTACTATCATTCCAGATCAGAGTGGACCTAGGAGTAATGGCAACAAAGGGGTGAGTCTCCAAATCTCTGAAAGTGGAGTCTCACTACTGGATGCAATTGAGTGTCATATCCTGGATACCCTATTTTTTGAAGGAGCCTGTCAATCTTATTTGGTTATTTTATGTTGAAGCCAGTTTAACAATTATAGTCTCCAGTTTTATATATATATATATATATATATATATATATATATATATATATAGTAACAGGTGCTACCACTCCAGGTTAGAGTTGATCAGGAAGTAATTATAGCAAAATGGTGACTTCATACTTGTCAAATCTCCAGGAGAGGGACCTTACAACTGGATGTACTCTACTGTCATATCCAGAACATCCTTTTTTTTGGTGGTGGTTGCAGTCAATTTTTTTATTATAAACCCCATTTTTACGTGGGATCTTAAACCTGTATTGGGAGATGCTGTCCGCATATTCTTGGCCTCACCAGCTGGGTATACATTTCTGGGATACATGAGTCTGATTTATACTTTAGAAAAATTAGCATTTTTTTCAAATTTTGATGTCTTACTCAATGACATTAATTAGTCAAAATTTTTGGGACATAAAACAAAAGTGCCTTTGAAGAAAAGAATATTAAGAGAATTAAAAAAAATCATTGAGATTGAAGATGTACTTTGATGTACTTTGACAGAGACAAAAGAGATGAACAAGGAATGAAACATTAGTTTTTTTCAAAATGGTTGCCCTAATATTCAACACACTCATTACATTTTTTATCACTTAGAATATTTGGACTATTGTTATACTCACAATGTTTTGGCTAATGCATCTTTTCAGCCCTCTTCAGGAGTTTTATGTCAAACTTGGGAGCCCTCACAGAATTTCAAACTGAACCTTTTATTTAATCCACAGTGGTAGATTGTTCTAATTCCATTAACCATGACCAGGTACAAGAGTTAAACTCTATTAACCAATTCCTTGTTATATACCTGTAGTTGGGATTGAACGTGCAACCTCCAGATGATTTCCCTTAGAAACTCTTTTCGGCAAAACACCTATATTTGTTGTGCTATGTGTCATTAATTCCAGCGAGTTTTCTATTTTTCGAAGCTCCTCTTAAACTCCTCTTTTGTTATGGTATGAATCTGTGCCATCACACAGGGTGTCTCAAAATAGATGCAACCCATTAATATGATTTATTACTCAGACTAGTGCAATGGTGGTCATTTGGAACATGTCCTATAAAAACTATATCCTTTCAGCGAAAGATATCAAATTAATATATTCTAAATTGTTATTATATCAGCTTCCAGAATATGCTTTTTTTTTTTTAGTTTCTTGTCTCAGTAATAAATAATTATCATATTAATGGGTTACATTTATTTTAAGACAGTTTTGAATGATTTTTGTCTCCAAATAAGTAGTGGCAAAAAATATTTTTCCTCTCTAGTCCAAGACATTGTGATCAAGGATTAATAGTTGTGATAGTATACTATTTTTAAATTTGAAACAAGAAAGAACTCAACATTATTATTCGGAGGGTTATTAGCAATCACATGGATCCCATGCATATTGAGACAGCCTATATTTCTTTTAATGTCATCCACATCCTCAAATCTTAACTTTTGCAATGAATTTTTAGTTTAAGAAATAAGAACAAGGTCTGGTGTGTAGGAAGGACGTTGCACTTGCACAAACCTGTGTTTCATCAAAAACTGGTCCACTTCGTACATCTTTATTTAGATTTAAAATTTTAAAAAAAGATTCAATCTGAATACTTTTTGATCACATCTCATATATTTTTAAAAATTCATAACTTACCCAAATAGATTAAAATTCCCTAAATATGGATGACTAAAAAGCAGATCACGCAAGAATGATGTCTTTTCAAAAACATTCAACTGACTTGTTTGGTTTGGTTTTATGGCATATCAACCATTGTAGGAAATTTAAAGCTAAATCTAGTTTTATACATATAAACAGTTCTATTTCAAACAATCCAATTTAACATAAATATGCAGTTTAAATGTCAAAACAGTTCTATTTCAAACAATACAGTTTAGCATAAGTACACTGTCTAGTTCTATTTAACCCATAGATAGGACTCTATCAGGAGCTACCACTCCGAGCCAAAGTAGACCTATAAAGGAGTACTTCTCATTCCCAAAGCTTCAATATTACTGGAGCTTCACCATCATATTGTTTAGGACACTTATTAGGGGAGTCTCACTCAGTATGCCCAGTTACTCTTAGCTAGAGAGAGAACAGATGGATCAGTACCTTTCTCAGGTATTGCAGAATAGATTGATGAGATCTTTTTTTGATATGTAGTATAGCATTCAAATTAAGTCCTGAGCCATTAAAAACATGGAAAAACACAGTAGTATGATTGAGAGCTTTTAAACTTGAGGTCAATTTGAGACTACATGTCTTATTGAATGGTTTAAATGAGGTGACAAAAACAGTTCTAGAAATAAAAATAAGTGAGTCAATTTGTGAGAAATGCTTAACTCAAGCAGTCAAAATGCTCCTTCTCAACTCTTATCACTTACTCCACATTAAGTTGGACAGGTGATAGAAAATTAAAAAATTGCCAAGAAATAAAATAATATGTGCACATTGTTATTCATCACCCCAGCAGAGAACTAAGAACAACAGAAGATGATGACAGAAGACAATGAACAAGAACAGATATGATACGATGGACCATGTTGAATATTAAAATTCAAAATTAACAACAGGTTACTCTGTTATTCAGAATACAAAAAAGTCTTTATTTAGACTCTTTACATTTTCATAGCAGTCCGATGCAAACATGAGGAGAGAGGGAGACCTTGTAAGGGTTTATGAGTGAATCTCACTTCATGCTACCAAGAGGCTCCTACCCTCTGACCTGACCAATTCAGCAAATCATCTAAGTAAGGGCTACATAACATACATTGGTCAAGAAAGGGTTACATAACATACTCTGAATGGATATCCTCCACAAGGACATTAACATCAAGTGAAACACAAACAAGATGTGATCTCTAGATGCGAGCTATATTGAACAAGTCCTGGAGGCAGCATCCCACAAAACAACAGCTGTACAGACAGCTACTGCCCATGTTGAAAACCATCCAAACTAGATGAGCAAGACATACGAGGCACTGCACAAGAAGTAAGGGCGAATTCCTGTGGACCCCTTCACACTGACAAGCAAGGGTAGAGTGACCAGCAAGAATCTATCTACAACAGCTCTGTACTGATATAGGATGTAGCATGGAAGACTTGCCGAAAGTGATGGATGATGGGGATGAGTTGTAAGAGAAGGGCAGGGAAATCCATGCCAGTGGTATGCCATGATGATGACATTGATGAAAAAGAGTTGGCACAATTCTGTGTCTATCCTCTCAACATCACCCAACTCCAGTGGCAAGCTAAAGTTCAGGAGAGATAATAGTAGATCATTAGCAAGAAATAACCACACCAAGCTTTTTGAGTCCCAAAAGTCATGTTCCCAAAAAATTTTAATTGCACTTTATATCTGAAATAAGAGATTGTATAGCACAGTAGTTCACTCTAAGTAATCAGTTGTATAGTTGAAATGACTAAAGGAGATTGTTATGAAAATGATAAGTTTCATGGTATTCATAATGACTTGTTCATTTGCAAGAAACCTGACCCAAAACATATGATCTTTAATGCAATATTTGGTACAATGGAAGAGGTGAAATTTCATTTACTGAAATGATGTTTAATTTGAAGAAGAAAAGTAGTTTCTCTTAGATAATAAATTTGAACCAGAGCCTCTTTTTCTGAGGTCCTGATATATCTAGATTCAATATTAGAACCAATCTAGTCTTTCAGAAAATGAGTTGGGCCTGCTCCAGAAAAATGTCCAACTAGTTTATCTTGGGTCAAAGCTGCCATCTTGGAAAGCAAGAAGTAATTTTTATTAGTCTCTTTTTTTATTACTCTCCTCATCCTTCTGATTTTTTATTTTACTTACTCTGCTTCCTTCTTTACATACTTTTTGTCTCCTCTTCTTTTTATTTCTTCTTTGAATTATTCTCCTTTTTTTTTCTTTCTTTTGTTCTATTTTATCCTTTCATTTCATTCTTTACCTCTGGATATTTTCTTTCCCTATTTTTGATTCTCCTCCTCCTCCTCCTCTGTTATTTCTTTCAACTCTTATTCCCCCTCATTTTTTCACCTCTGTATAGTTTCTTTCCCTTTGTTCTATTATTTTCCCCCTCCCCCTATTTCATTTCTCTTACTCTTTTTTTCTACTCTCACTCCTCCTGTTTTATCCTTTACCTCTCTATATTTTCTTTTTCATTATTTTATTATTATGCTCCACCATTTAAAAAAATACCTAAGTTTCACACTTTGCTGTAACATTTTCTTTTTTGAGTACTTTATCAATTAGAGAACAAATATTTACCAACCAATATCATTCAATTTAAGTTCCATAGAAAATTTGAAAGAAATCATAAAATTAAAAGAAGAAAACAAATAAAAGTCAAAATTAGTGATAATAAGAATAATGACTGATAAACTTTTATAATCCCAATTTTCCTTATCTTGCTTAAACTAGTGATAAGAAGCTTCACTTACCTAATACAATTTGAATTTCTTCCTTTAATGCTTCAATCTTAATTTCTAACTTCAGGGTATCTTAAGTATGACACTAGATTCATCCAGAGGTAAGGCTCTAGTTCCAGAGCTTTGGGAAGTTGCAAGTACCTCTTCATTACAATTATTCCCAGGTACACTCAGACTCATAGTAGTTGTTACGATACTATGAGTCAAATAGATATGTTTCAAAACTATTTGTATAAGATAAATACATGATACCATATAACTGTGTGGGAATTATTTATATTAAAAATTACTTAAAGCTATAGTGAACTAAACTAAGGATTATTAGTTACTTAAAACCATATAACTATGGACTAACTAATAATTATTGTTAGATAGAAATAGTTACTTTAAGTGTTATATTTGTTTGTTTGTTTGTTTGAGTTTTATGGTATATCAACCTTTGTAGGTTCTTTAATGCCAAATCCATTTTTATGAAAATAGTTTTATTTCAAACAATTCAGTTTAGGATAGGTATGCAGTTTAAATGTAAGTAAAGTTTAATTGGGAAAAACATTTCTATTTCAAGCTATTCAGTTTAGTCAAGCAGTTCTGATTCAGCTAATTCAGTTTAGTACAGATTTTGTTTATACACAGTTAAAAGTCAAAACACTTCTATATTAAACAAATCAGCTTAGTGTAAGAACAGTTTCAATGTCAAAAAACAGTTCCATTTTAAATAATTCAGTTTAGCATAAGCATGCAGTTTAAATGTAAGTACGGTTTAATTGTGAAAAACATTTCTATTTCAAGTTATTCAGCTCAGTCAAACAATTCAGTTTAGCATAAGTATGCTGTTCTATTTAACCCATAGATAGGGCCCTATCAGGTGCTACTATGCGGGGCCAGAGTGGACTCGGGAGCAATGGCACTAAAGGAGTGCTCTGCATTCCTCAAAGCTCCAGTATCATTGGAGCCTCACCATCAGATTGTTTAGTGTTATATCTAGGACACTCATTGTGGAGGGTCTTACCCCTCTGCAGAGGTGCAGTCAGTGTGTTCTATGGTCCCAGCCAACTGGGTATGATATAATTGTGGATAAATTGTTAGTATTTGAAAGGAAGACTTGTGTGCAACAAATGATTATAGAAAAAACCGTTATAATTAATTAAACTAAAGATTATCAGTAATTTAAAGCCATATAACTGTGTACAAACTAATGATTATTATTATTATATAGAAATAATTACTTTAAATGATATAATTGTGAATAAAATTGTTAGTATTTGAGAGGAAGACTTGTCTGTAACAAATAATTTTAGAGAAAAAACAAGCAATAAAAAAGTGCAAAAAACATTGAAAATATATGATTAAAAGGAAACACATACAAATGAATGAAATTTCACTTTTAAATAACCAATAAGGAGTTGATATACCATTGAACAAATAAACATAATTTTATTGCATCTGGTTGTGAGGCTGTAGTTTTCAAGCAGTGTGGTGTCATTCCTTCATTGTTGGAGAGAAGTCCCCATGGTGCAGTGGCTAACATGCTGACAGTGACAGTTTTAGTAAGCAAGTTCAAAATCCAGTTATGCGATTACATTCATTATCAGACTAACAGCCATTGGAAAGGTGTTATGGGATAGGCTGGCAATGATGGTGGTCAATCCAGCAAATATTTGAAAATAAATGACTACAGATACAACAAAGAGAACAAAGACAAGGTGGTTAAGTTAAAAGAGCCAATTTTTTTGGTAAAAATAGCAATAAATTTGGATCAAAATATTAAAGGACTGAAAAAGTTCTTGTCTGACAATGTAGAAAAGTAGACTCAACTGTCAAATAATTCTTGATGATTGTGAGTCTGGATGTGACTTGAACTGGTTGTCAGCTGGTGATGGTGCAGCCATCAGGCCCAGGAGACAAAATGTGGTCAAGTAGCCTGCAAAAACCCAAAAGGGTTAGATGTGTTGGGTCACGGAGTCAAGCTAGTCTACATCCCCATGATTGATCAGATTCGGTCTGTGTTAGCTGCAAGCAGGCTGATGAAGTTGGTCTGGGCTGCATCTGTTGTGGCTGGCAGGTAGCCTGGTTTGCTAGCTGGCTGTCAGTTGGCCTGGTAGGAGCTGAGAAGTGAGCCTGAAAAGCCTGGACTGCAGCAGCTAGTCACTAACCTGTGAGCTGCTGGTCATTGGTTGCTGGTCTGGGAGCGACTGGTTGTTCGTCCAGGTGCTGGTTTAAAGTCACTGTTGGCTTGGGGAGTGTCTTAAGATCAAGTGAGCAGGCTGCCCCAATACTGCATACCTAAATAGTTGGCTTGCTCTGAAAAGGGTTGTGGTTGTAATGGTTAGAAAAGTACCCAAAAAAGGTAATTATAGTAACAACTGGAAGTAGGCAGGAATGTCTGGAGCAGCATAGTGAGGCTAACCAGTTCATTTCCGCTGAACTTACTGTTGCATCTGTCTGGTCATCTGGTGTCAGATCCACATTGAAATATGTCCTCTCTTTGAAAACAGGTTTAATACAATCAGTGGCATTGGTATCGGTATACCTACTGTGCCTGATTATGAGCTGCTTGTCAGAGTGTGATTGATAATGTTGAATGGATGTGAGGATGAGAAGTCAGTTGATGGCATCATTTCAATCAAAAAAAAAACTCACAATCACACAGATGATGAGAGACAAAAGTGTTTGTTGGTTAGTGTCAGAATATTTAGAGAAACTGTACTTGCCTGAGGTGCCGTGCAAATTGCATTAGTTGTACAAATGAAATACAAGATGAAGCACATTGAAAAGAATGAACGTTTGCAGTATGTTTTGCATTGAAACATCTGGTAATGAATTAAAGTATATAGCTGGTTGGTTATTATGTTCTTCCAATATATACAGTTTCGTGTTAAATTTTTAAATTGGCAACAAAAAGGTACAGTTAATAATACACTTGTTTGAGTTGGAGTCTGAGACAGTAGCACAAAATTTTGATAGTCTTCTTGTTTTGAAAAAACAGAAAATAAGAATCAAAGGTATAGCTTTTGGCTGCAACAAATATATGAACCTCCTAATCTCCACACCAGATATGGGTTAAATAGTAGCATTATTTTTTCTACAAAGATGGCTTTTGCATCAAATAACCCCCAAAGATTAATATGCCATTAAACAAAGGCACCAAACCAAACCTTCATTGATATTACTCCCAGGTTCACTCTGACCTTGTATAGTAGTACCTGTCAGGACCCTATCTTTGAGTCAAAGAGAGATAAGGTTTAAATGATTGGGAACTTGTCAATGCATTATCTCTTCAAAAATCAATATTGTAGCCATGTTTGAGGTGTTCACCTGTCGAAAATGATTATCGAGATATATATTTTTTACTATAAATAATTGGAGACCATAAAATTTAAGGTGATTCTGGGATAAAATAACTCTAGAGTTGACTGTCAGCAGGTCTGAGAATATGGTAACTTATCTCATGCAAAAGAGTAAGAGTTCTGGATAATGTCATATCCAGGATTACCTCCTTTATGGAGGGAAATCCTGGGTATGACATTAAACTGTACCAGAATGTGAGGCTAATTTTGGAGATCTGGAGAGTATAGAGTACCCCTTCATTGCGATTACTGCCAGGTCCACTTTGACCTGGAATGATTGTACTTGATAGAGTCCCATCTATGGGTCAAATAGATCTGTTTAAAAATTATTCATAGTAGACAGAAATGAGTGCAAAAACAAAATCTTAAGAAACTAACTACACAAAAAGAATTAATATAAACATAATTCCCTAAACTCTTGGCATAAAGTCACTCTAAGCAGTTTGGTATGCCATTAAAATCAGTCAATCTTCATCCAATAAGGGTTGACATACCATAAAACCTATCAACCTACTAACCACAGAGTAACACTTAAAGAAAAATTTGAAGTAGTTATAGTTTTAGCAAAGGTTGTTTCAGCTGAGATCATATAATATAAAGCTTTTAAAACAATTACAGCTGACTTATAGAAAGCCTATGAGAAGTTTAAATCTCATAGCTTTTCAATTGTTGTATCAGTTCTCTCTATTTCAGACATCATGTCATCTGCTTGAATAATTTTCTCTACATACTGCTTGATTTATTATATGACTATTGCTAAACTAAAGTGGTAAAAATTGACTTTCCCAAATCTACTTGCACTGCTTTTCTTAATGACAAAGTTGGTTGAGATTTACAATTCTATTTAAATATTAAATCTATTTCTGATAACATCACAGCTGTTCTTGTAGCATATCTACTTATATATCAGACACAATCAAACTTATGTACTGGTCACTACCAAATTATGAGAAATTCTCTTGTGATAATTACACAAGGAGTATTAGTTTCTTTTCTTATAAAAACATCTCATAGGAATTTAAAAAATACCTGTAAGTTGACTACATCAGCAAATCTCTCTCTCTCTCTCTTACTTTCACTTTTTTTCTTTTTTTCCTTTCACGATAACTTTTTATATTTCAGTCTTCTTTCTTTGCATCACATCATGATTTTTCCCTTTTTTAATTTCTTTTCTTAAATCTATTCTCTGTTTATTTTCTTTTTCCTATGCTATTTCCATTCTGCTGGTGAGGCTTAGAATATGCTGACTGTATCCTCTGCAGAGAGTAAAACCTCCTGGGTATGACATTAAACTGCATCAGATGGTTGAGTCTGAAGTTTAACCATACATTCAAATAGTATAGGCACAAACCAGAATCTGTTCAAGAAGTTACTGAGCCTATTGGATTGAGAGAGTTTTTCTGTGTATGCAAGCAGTTCTTATGAGCACAATCAATATGACACTAATCCATCTGATAGCAAGACATTATATTTGATCTGCTGACCCATTCTGTCAGCTGGGGCTGTATAAGACACAAATTGCACCTCTGCATAAGAGTATGACCCCCACTATTTTGAATATCGTGCATATGATGCTAAACACTCTGATAAGAAAAAATTGTATTTGATATGAATAGAAGCTGCAGTTATTTATAGAAGAGAATTTTAAAATGAATGCTACAACAATACCCCAGTATAAACAATAAATGCTCAATTCTTACAGAATAGTAATGTACATGCAAAGGTTAGATCACTTTTGCAATATACACCCCGCCCCCTGATGATGGCCCAAGATCAGGCAGAAAGTACTTGGGAACCAATAAATTATAGAAAGTTTATTAAACAATTCCAGTCAGATATTATAACATCAATACAGTAATTTGAAAGGATAAATATAAAAATATGTAGACAAAAAATATCTATATTGTTTAATCAAATATATATTTATATATGTTTATGGATGTGTATATATATATATATATATAGATGTATGTATATATGTATACATATGTATGTATGAATGTGTAAATTACATGTATGCATATATATGTATATACGTACATATATGCATATACATATATATATATATATATGAATTTATACATGTGCATGTGTATATATATATATATGCCAGTGCATGTGTAGATATATGTATATCTGTGTATATTTAGATATTTATATGTGTGTGTGTAAGTATACATATTAAAATAAATATATATATTCATATATATATGATATATATCATATATAAACCCACAAGGATTGAGATACCATAAAAGACAACCAAACTAAGCCTTGGTCTGGACACAGATTGATTGTATATCTGCAGTCATTCATATTATCTCCACTTGGTGTATGTGAATGTTTTTCTTAAGTTGTGTACTCATCTCCCAGTGAACAATTGTCAATGTAGTTTTCACCTGGTCCAGAATGCTTTTCTCAGCGGACACTCAGCTATCACTGTTGACTGTGGGAAGCCTGGTAAAAGACAGGATGAAATGACGGTCTTGGGTGGACAAATATGTTTATGCAAGCAATAATAATAATAATAACAATCTCATCAAGATGATTTTGCCATTCCAGCAGACCATAGGGTGAAAACGAAAGGATGCAAAAGGATAGACAAACACTAGTTTCACCTCTTGGACACTCTCTGGTAGGAAGAGGCAATCTTATCTGGAAGTTCAGTGATAGCTGTATAGTTATCACCACACAGGGAACAAAGAGGCTGAATAATTTTTTTTCTCCCCATATACTTCTTGTGTGTTGGAATTTGTTTGTAATGCTTGTTAGCTGTGAGTAAATACTCATTAGCGTAAAAAGCAATAAGCAAGATTATATGGACATTGAGGTATTCCATCATTCTCAAGTGGCTAAGTACATTCTCTGGACAGTGATTTGTCGCTGGCCCAGTGAATGTGTATATTAGTATGTGTATACACTGGCTTGTTTAAGATGTTACAGGCTCAGTATTGATTTACTACCCATTTTATTTTTTGTCTGCCGGCTGGACACTACTTGGGGCTGCTGAACCAGTAAGTGTTGTTCTTGTTGTTTATTCTGTACATTAATGTAGTGACTTCTACATTGTGGAAGTTTCTTTATTCACATTTACAACTTGGATCTTGCCAGAGAAAAGAAAAAATTATGGAACATGAAAGTGACAGTGGTACTAATTGTTGTGAGTGCCCTTGGAATGTTCCCCAAATGACCTGGAAAAGAAACTGGAGATCAGACATAATCAAGACTATCCAAACTACAGCACGGCTAAAATCTGCTAGAATACTTAGAAGAGTCCTGGAAACTTGAGGAGACTTGCTGTCACTTCGATTTCAGTAAAATATATTGCCGGGTGTGAAAACACTCACAAGAAGGAAAATAATTCTACCATCCTTTCAGGTTTTTTAACCAGTTCACAATTTGAGAAAAGTCCTGGAATGATGAGACTTGGTGTCACTTGGTCTTTCGTTAGTGCTGGTGTAAAAACTCTGAGTAAATAATAATAACTGTGAAAAATATTCAAAAGTGTTGTAAGGAAACAAAAAATAATTGTTTTCTTTTGAATTGGGGCATGTTGTGGAGCATCACTTAGTAGTCTGAATTTCAGAGACAAAATTTGATGATTTTTATCATTCAGGGTTTTCAGAATATTGTCTTCATTTTTATTGTTATATTTACAATGTTTCAGCCGATGTGTCTTTCAACATTCTTCAGGTGTTTCTTGTTAAACTTGGGAGCCTACACAGAACATTGAAATACGTCTTTTATTTAATCCATAGGGGTCACTTGTTCTGATTCAGTTAACCATAAGCAGGTACAAGTGTTAAGTATTCTTATATTGATACTCACTTGCAGTCAAGATTGAACCTGCTGTTTTAAAATGACTATCACTTAGAGGCTAAGAGAATCAATGCCTATAACCATTACACCATGTGTTTTGTATCATAAAAATCCCATATCTTTAGAGATCACAAGAGAATTGAGAACTCTCTCTCTCTCTCTCTCTCTCTCTTTTGATTCTGGATCTTTGAATAGATCAGATCTCCTTTTTGCAACTCTGTTCATAAAACAAATTTGATTTTGCTACCTGACAAATGGCTTTGTCCTTTGTCTTATAATAGAAATGAAACCCAACAAAGAATGCAAGCAAGGCCTTTTCACTAATTTGGTACACCTTCTTTATGCATGATTATACATGGAATACTGCGCATATTTTGTCTAGATTCTAACATATTCATGTATAATTATATTTCTGTTATACTTGTCATATGTTTTTATATATTAAATGTATTATATGTTTATATTAGTTTATCTTGTCTTTCCTTTCCATTCATTCAGTGTTAATATATCAAGGGATATGCGAATGCTAATAGTGAAACTTGATGAGTGGGGACATGACTAAATATCCTCCCTAGCACTAAATACTGGTAACAATTCTGATAGTCTTGTATTTCAAAACCTAATAGATGTAAAGATTTAACAAAATATCAATTTCATATCTACTGTTATTTTTAATGGCATCTTTATACTTGAAAATAAATTGTCAAGTATTTCATGTTACCAAGCAAAATTTTAGTTGCTGCTAAAATCATTATTGGCACTTAATGACTCGCATCACTTTTATTTTGTTGCATACCTTATTGATATTTATAATCATGGTACATTATTAAAATACTATATTCATCTATTGATCTAAGAAAATTTCCCATTGCTGACCTAAAAGCATTTATTGATAAATATAAAAGAAATACATACGCAGCATGAATAGAGTTAAAAGAGTTGAATTGTACAAGACTGTTTATTGCTGATAAAATTACAATGTTTTTATTTTTGAAAATTACATTCTATCAAAAATTCCAAAAAAAAAAAAAACTTGTTAAAGAAAAAGAAATGACTGACATTCTAACTGAAAACAAAACTCTTTTCAAATGTGGAAGACATTTTTACATAGAAAATTAATAATTCTTAGAAGGTTAGACAGAAAATGCAAATAAGCATCAATTTAATAAATCATATTTTATTTAAATTTTCATTTTATTATTTGCCTTAAGTTAACCTTCTGTCTAGCATCTTGTTGCTATGTTAGACGATTGTATAAAACTATTAAATTGACTGTTGGCAAGAAGAAGAGATTGACTCTAAAGAGATTTAAGTCTTAGACACTTTAAATTCCTAAGAAGTGATGCCATTATCAGAAGTGCCAGAATTGGGTAGCTGCAAGTGGCAAACTGGGGAACATTTTGAAATCTCAGTGCTACTAAATTTTGAATATTGCTATTTGTAACTTTTAGGGATATTTTTAATATAAGATGAGCAAACTTGGGGCAACTCCTAATAAGAAAGATAAGAATCGATTGTAGATTATTAATCTAATTACATTTTGAAAACACATATTGATAAATGTATCTGAAAGTTATCTTATCATCATATATGCAAAGATAATGATCTATATTTTGTAAGTTATCTCAACATTAGAAAAAACAGTACTTTATAGCAAGATTTGTGTCTGTACAATTTCAAAATGCTTTAACTTAGAGAATAAAGTAAGTTTCTATGTTTTATAATATGAAGTAATTTATGTATTAACTTACATGATAAAAAGATGATGTTTAGATATCAATTTTGCTGTTTATACTTTGTTTAACACAATTGCAAAATGCGTTACTTTAGATGATTCTGACTGATTGATTCATATGGCATATCTACTTCTGTAGGGTTATTTTATGGTTTGGTTTGGAAATTGTGTTCATATTCCCATTTTTTGTGTAATTGTTTCTGAGGAGGGTTTTTTTTTTTTTTGGACATGGTACTATCAAATATGAATAATTTTTAACAGATCTGTTTGACCTATACATGGTACCCTAACACATTCAACCACTCTGGGATAGAGTTGACCTGGAAGTAATGAAGGGATATTCCACACTCTCCAGCTTTCCAGAACCTTGCCATTAGATGAAGTTTTGTGTCATATCCAGGATATTCTTTAACTTAGTGAATAAAGCAATTTTTAAGATGTCATATAATAAATAATTCATATATAGATTTATGGGACTGATGAAGGGTTTAATCATGGTTGTGTCCGTATTGTTAGTCCTGTTGGGAAATTCTGAGGTTTATAAACAGACTCCTTTTCTTCTTACCCCTTTCCCTTGTTATCTTCTTTTTATCTGTTTAAGATGTACGAGAATTAAAATGGAAGAAAAAAACTAGGATACTTTCAGACTAAAACTTTATTTTGGGGTTAATGACTATTCTGTGGTGTATAATGTTTTCCTGAACCAGTAGAAATAGTCACATTTCCCCAAAACAAGGCATTGAAATGTATTATAGATATAGAATCATCTTCAGCAATAACAAGTTTGGGGGTCCATTGTATGTCTCGCTGCTAGGCCCCAGAACCTAGCCAGCAAATGTACTCCCTACTAGCTGCCAAGAGAAAAAGGTCCATCCAGTGGAGGTGATAAAAGCTTCATGAGGAAGAATTTCTCTTTGGTGCTAGGAATCCCCTCTTTTTATGTATGCACCAATTTCTCTTTCTGTCAGGGGTTTCTTGGGAAACTTACTTTTTGCATTTTTTTTTTTAAATTTATTTTTAATCCCCAAAAATTAGCTTATATAATTTGTAACTTTTAGAGATCCTTTTAAAATAAGCTGAGCTAATTTGGACTACTCATGATAAGAAAGATAATGATCAAACATGTATTTCCATTGTAATTACATTTTGAAAACACAATGATAAATATATTATAAACTTGTCTCATCATATATACAATTATATCCAATTTTTTTAATGTTATCTTAACTCAGCAAAAATGGCATACCCATCTGGATTTATCTTTGGACAATTTCAAAATGCTTTAACTAAGAGAATAAAGCAACTTTCTCTCAATTTTGTTACTTAATAGGATAAAAGACTGGTTCCTGCTGATAAAATTACATTACTTTATATTTAAAAATTATATTCTTTCAGAAAGAGTAATAAAAAAATTTATTTTGTCTGAAACCTACTCATGAGAAGAAAGATAATAAGTGATTATGCATTTATAATGTTATTACATTTTGAAAATAGATAATTATAGATATATCATAAAGTTATCTTATCACATTTCTCATAGAATAAATGCAAAGATAATGATCTAATCTTTGTATGTTACTTTAACACAGCAAAAATAGCACATTGTAACGATGTTTATGTTAGCAATTTCTAATCCATTTTTGAACATCATAATGATAGTGCAGAAGGAAAAAAAATTACACTATTTTTATTTGATAAACTTTGTTTATTAGAAATATCATAAAATGCGCATATATATATATATATATATATATATAGTTAGAGTGAATGAAGAAATTATTATTAAAATGCTTTTCTTATAACATGCAAGAGCTTAAATAGAGGCCAATAGAGCAGGAAAAAACCTAAAATAATTTATCTCATCTATATATATATATATATATATATATATATATATGTAGGTGATATAAATATATATCACAATGAAAAGCATATCAATTGGCGGACCAAACAAAGACCCCATACACTCTCAGCCAAGTTCATTATAATTTCTCAAAGGAAAATAACTTTTAAATGCCAATTATAGGGTTTGCTTATTTAGTTATTCACAATAAATTTGTTGTGGACCAGTAAAAGGTCCGGAAGAAAGACTCAAACTCGGGATTATGTGAAACAAGTATATTGAACAAAAGTATAAATATAGCATAGGTAAAAGAGTGTTGAACATCAGTCTGACTGCCAAAGTATTAGGCTGGAGTTAACTCAACCCCGAGATGAATATTCTCCCAGTATTCAGAGTAATAGGAAGAGTTCATTATAGTCTGTAAGGTAGGAACCATAACAAAATTATAAGTAGCTGTATCAACACTGATCTTAATGACTGCTAAAGGCAGCCTTTAAGAGTATTAAACTTATCAAAATCTTGTATTGTATCTTTCTGAAAGCAGGTCAATCAAAAAATAATAATATTTCATTGCTATTTTTAGTCCCTTTAGTCACTATATTACAAACAGTGAGTGGTAGAGAACTTTACTTATCAAAACAGCCTTCTATTCTACTCTCTTTCTCTCTGTCATGACCGTGAATGAATATAACAAATAGGACTATTTCAAAGGAGATTCTTGTTGTGAAAAAATACAGATGATGGCTATCTTTTGAATTAAGCTAGTTAAAACTAAATCCTCTTCACACCATTGAACAAAAATTACAGAACAAAATTTTTTAAGCTGCCTATGAACACCTTTTAAAGCTTTGGGCAAAAACTTTGGAGTTTTGAATGAATTTAATAGTTTTACAAATTTAGATAAGAGATTACAAAACTGTCATTGACATAGCAACCACAACAACAAAAATACTTTCTTTTCTTTTTTTTTTTTTTTTTTTTTTTTTTTGGCTTCCAAAGAAACTAATTTGGTTGCTTTGAGGTAGAAAATCTCCACTCACCAAGCGTTAGTGTATCTGCAATATATTAACACTGAATATACAGAAGGAAAAGTTTGTTTGCTTGTTTGAATTTTATGGCATATCAACCTTTATAAGTCATTTAATGCCAAATCCATTTTTGAATACAAATAAACAGTTCTTATTCAAACAATTCAGCTTAGCATAAGTACACTGTTTAATTGTCAAAAACATTTCTATTTCAAGGTATTTATTTAATTCAAACAGTTCAAATTCAAACAATTCAGAACAGTTTCAAAGTCAAAACAGTTTCATTTCAAACAAGTCAGTTTAGCATAAGTATGCAGTTTACATGTCAAAACAGTTCTATTTCAAGCAGTTCAGTTTAACATGAGTATGCTGTTTAAATGTCAAAACAGTTCTATTTCAAGTAATTCAGTTTAGCATAAGTACACATTTTAGTTTATTTGACCCATAGATAGGATCCTATCAGATGCTACCACTCTGGGCCAAAGTGGACCTGGGAGCAATGGCCATGGAGGGGTGCTCTACATTCCCCAGAGCTTCAGAATTACTGGAACTTCACTATCAGATTGTTTAGTGTCATATCCAGGACACTTGTTGTGGGGGGGGGGGTCTTACTCCTCTGCAGAGATGCAGTCAGTGTATTCTATAGCTCCAGCCAACTGGACAAGGAAAGAAAAAATAAGCTCATTTACTAAAGCAGAAACATTTGATATATACATAACCTACATAGAAGTAATATTGAAAGAAATGCATAGACACGTCAACAACAGCAAGAAATATACATGTATTGTTTTATGAGCAATCAGTTTATAGAAGAGGTACAAAAATGGAAGAAGGCTTGAGATTTAATTACAGAAAAATAGTTATTGATGGTGTTACCAGTTATAGGGTAATGTGTTGGTGCTAACAATGATATTTGTGTCCCCATTCAACAGGTTTCAATATTAGCATGAGTATATCCATTGATACACTAACTCTGAGAAAACAGAAGGAAACATGAATAGCTCATAATAACATATAGGAAATTTAATTCATAAAAACATATAAAACATATTACAATGCACAAATGTGTCCCAAACAGATGAAATGTGCACTCTTTTCTTTACAAACAGTTCATAAAGTAAGTAAAGTTGGCAACCATAATAGAGGGTGACCTAAAGGCTCCGTTTTCAATAGCTACTACACCGAGGTGTAGGGAAGAGCGCTATTCCTTTCCCTGGATTGCTCCACTTTACCCTTGATCCAAACCTTATAATGCTGAGTGTTTAGTAAGGAGGCATCGAGTACCATTTTTTTAGTCTTTGGTATGACTCGAACTAAGATTGAACCCTGATATCTAACAGCTAGGCCAATGGACCAGTTCATAAAGAGAAGTACAAAAATACTGAAAGTCTCCTTTGTTTAGCCATGTGGGTAACATTTCAATGTTGCAGTGAAAGACTATCACCAGAATTAGACACTAAGTTGCTCTTCTGTTCAACAAACAAAGATAAAAGGCTTGTCTACTTTACTTGGAATAACATAGACAAAAGTGGTCATATCTGTTCAAAAACAGGAAACAAAAAAGGAAGAAAAAGGACTTTAAATTCTTTCATGACCAGCAAATATGCCCAGAATCTCCCTACATAGTCATAGCTATGTTGGCTTTACCTTTCAATGATCAGGCTGGAGATACGTTTCTGCTGGTCAACAAACAGAGGCAAAAGAGGGTGAGAATGATTTTCAGGACCGTCATGTGACAATCCATAAGCCACCTAACTGAAAGGCCCATTCTCCAAAGGAGGTATTTATTGTCTCTCAACAGCTCTCAATTGGATTTTGCAGCAGTGAAAAACTAAATTTTCACCAGCAGAAATAATGCCAAAGACACAAAGATAAGATAAGTGAAGAACAGGGTTCTTTTCAATCTATTACTTCTGACATCAAAAGCAATTAGCTGAATCAGACTTTTATAAATACATAACCTTTTCTAATAAGGCTTCATTATCAGATATGTCAGTGAGAACAGAGATATGCCTCTCGTAAATTAAAATGCCAATTATCTTTTACCCACACCTATCAGAAATATTACATCAGATACTTTGAACTGATGGTTGATGACTGGTTGAAATCTTCAATTTTTGACTTCACATACCTATGAAGAAGATTACTTAGAACAAGAAAATTAACGTTTCCAAACACTTCTTAAATAAAACCTGTATACATTCCCTAAATTCTTATTTCCCTCATCTATTCATAGTGTATAATTTGAGTTGTTTTACTTCAGCAGTCCTGAAGTAGTCTATTTACCATTACTCATGGTAAACCTGTTCAAACTACAAGTTAGTTAGTACCACTAGTGTTCTTCTACGAGGATGGCTTTGGCATTCAATAACTAATGAAATTTAATATGCCATTAAACAAAGCAACCAAACCAATGAAAAGCAAGTATCATTGAGAGTTATGCTAGTCTTTTGTTGGCATTTAATGTTTGCATGAAGAAAAAACTAGATGGGAACTTCACAAGAATGCTACAGGCTATTTTGAACAATCCTGGAAACAACACCCCCACAAGTCGGCAGCTTTATGGCCACTTACCTCTCATCTCAAAAATCATCCAAGTTAGCAACAACAAACTCATTAGCGGCGTTCTTCTATAGACCCCTACACATGGATGCACTAGTGTTGGCTGACCAACAAAAGCTTACTTACATCAGCTCTCTTCAGACACTGGATGTAGTTTGGAGGAGTTTCCGGGAGAGATGGACGATAGGGATGGATGGAGACAGAGAAAGAGAGATTCAGGGAAATCTGTGCTGTCAGTGCAACTTGATGATCATTATGATCATTCAAAAGTTCTTAATGCTCTAACAGTGATTGTCTTATCAACTGGGGCTGAAGAATGCACCAAGCGCATCTCTGCAGAGGGGTAAGACTCCTCCCCAATGAGTATCCTGGATATGACATTAAACAATCTGATGGTGAGGTACCAGTAATGCTGGAACATTAGGAATGCAGAGTACCCCTTCATTGCCATTACTCCCAGGTCCACTCTGGGCTGGAGTGGTAGCACCTGATAGTGTACTTATGCTAAACTGAACTGTTGGTGATATTTAAAAGGTGTACTAAATCGCGTTTAATAGAACTATTTTGACATTTAACTGTATAAGCCAGAAACTATTCTTATACTAAACTGAATTATTTGAAACTTTTGTCAAAATGATTTAATTTGTCATTAGATGATCCAAAAAGGGTTGATACGCCATAAAACAAAACAACCAACCAACCTGCTCTAACAGATCCATGATAATATTAATGTTTCTGTTTAGGAAGGAGTGAATGATTCTAATGAGCATTATATATATATATATATATATATATATATATTAAGACCCTGGTTGATTAAAAATGGATGATCATTGTGAATGCTAACCCCACAGGATTATCATTCAGTTTCAAACTGGACAGGAAATTGATTTATTCTCTAAGTTAGAGAATTTTAAGGGTATTGCTCTAACAAAAACTTTGCTGTTTTACAGTTACATAACCAGCTTACTGATTATCCTTGTAGAAAAACAAACCAAATTCATATTCTGGCTTAGACCTCATTTTACTTAGGTGAATGAAACTGAAAAAGGTATGAATCTTTCCCTTCCAGTTCTACTTATATCTGGTGTGATAATACTTGTTTGGGTCTCATCTCTGAGTCATATAGAACTGTTTGAAAGTTATTAGTATTAAATAGGAATACCTACAACTATGAGAATTATTTATTTTATGAATAGTGGAAACTAAAGGAATATTATTATCTATTATTATTTACTTGACATCCTATAATCACTTGAAATATGTGAAATTATATATAATTGTGTACAAATTATAAGTATTAGATCTGAATACTTGAAACATAAATGTGTGCAAATTGTTTACATTCAAAAAAGTTACTTAAAGCTATGATTGTTTAAAAATGATTATTATTATTATTATTTCTTAAAACCACATGATTGCTGCCGAATTGTTAGTATTTGGTAGTAATACTTGAAACTGTGTAAAAGTGCAAATTATTTCTATTATGAATTGAAGCTATAATTGTTTACAAATGGTTATTTTTCATTACTTGAAACCACAGCAAAAAAAAAAAAAAAAGCAAAAACCATAAAAACAGACTGACTTTGGCACTTAATAACCCAACAAGGATTGACATGCCATAAAACCAACTGACTTTTCATCTATTGATACTATTTACCAACCCCTCCGCTCGGACAGGATATGACACAAGGTCAATTTTTAAGCGGAGTTTAACAGGTTTGAATTCAGAGTTTTCCTTCTCCTAGACTAGTTGCCTAACCAAGGCTGAAGAACCTAGTCTGCCCTACTATTTACCCATAGCTGGAGGGATAATAATTGGATTCATACTTTCCCCAAGGGTATTAGTGCTATGTGAAATGCAATCAGTCTCGTCCAGGATTTGAACTCGTGTCACCGTGTCCATTTCCTACGACGATAACGACTACACCACGGACATCTATTGATGAGAAACACAATTCCCTTTTCAATAATGCACTTATTATCAAGAAATAAATAACTGAATAAGTTGTTGGCAGTGTAATCCTCAAAGGGTTGACCAAAATAAAATCAGAAGTAACATTGTGATACGATCATCCAATAAATATATTATCTTGATATAATCATACTTCCTTGGCTAGAGTCAAGCTCTTAACCAAATTTTTGTTAGGATATAGAACCATCCAATCATAAACAAGGTTGAAACACCAACTTGATATATTCCTGTATTGGAGATTAGATCTCGGGTGAAGCTTTTTAACTAAATTTGGAGCAAACCATCACATTATCCAATTATGATAGATGTGGAAGCACATCTCACGCAGATATCAAGGGTGGCCTGAATGTTGATGAACAGTTTATTGGATTGGAATGTAAAATATCTCATGCAAAGCACTTTGATCAGCAAACTTGACTATAGAACCTTGTATAACTTCATCAAACTATATAAAGTTTCTGTCTTGGAAATTTAGCAAAGTCCCTTCTGCTATTCTGGTCACTAACGATGATGTTACTTATAAATATCCCTACATAATAAACAGAATTGCTGCTGTATCATAGCATTAACTGCAGACTTCCTTCTTTAGTACTGTATAAGGGAAGCACTGAATATAGCTATGTTGCATTCTCGTGACAGTCGAATTGAACTGCTACTTCATATCAAATCAAATATGGCTGTCATTTTCATTTCTATCCAACAGTTTCAGATCTTTGGAAGACAATTTTTAAGGGTACAGGTTATGAAAAATGATAATCAAAATTAGAAGATATCAGAGTTATTTCGGCCCGGAATGGTAGCACATGATAGGGCCCTATCTATGGGTTAAATAGAACTAACTTACATTGTACTTACATTTAAACTGCGTACTTATGCTTAACTGAATTGTATGAAATGGAACTGTTTTTGACATTGAAACTGTACTTACACTAAACTGAATTGTTTAATATAGAACTGTTTTGACATTTAACTGTACTTATATTAGACTGGATTAGCTGAATTAAAGTTGCTTGACTTAACTGAATAGCTTGACTAAACTGAATAGCTTGAAATAGTAATGTTTTTGACAAACTGTGTACTCATGCAAAACTTAATTGTTAGAAATAGAACTATTTGGTTATAAAGGGATTTGGCATTAAATAACCTACAAAGGTTGATATGGTGCCAAGTAACAACCTAACATTGTTCCTTCTCTAAGATTTTAGCACAGTTTTTTAAATTTACCAACTTAGTTTTGTTTATCACAAAACAGGTACAACTGAGAGAAAGGAACAGTTAACAAAAATATGAGAGGATTAATCAGTTTGAAAATTGTTTTACATGGGAATATTTGATACCATATAAGTAAGTAACGTTGGCAACCTTAGTTGAGGGTGACCTGAAGGCTCCCTTTTCAATAGCTACTACACCGAGGTGTTGGGGAGGGCACTACTCCATTCCCTGGATTGTTCCACTTTTCCCTTGATCTTTACCTTATAATGCTGAGCATTAAACAAGGCAGCATCAAGTACCATTTTTTGAGTCTTTGGTATGACTCAATCTGGGATTGAACCCCGGTCTCCCAGACCATTGGCAATCACTTTACTCATTTGGCCAATGCTGTGCAAATCACTTATATTGTTTCTTGAAGGTATAATTGTTTACTATAAATTATTATAACTATGGGTTACTAGAAACCATATATTTGCTTGAAAATTATTGTTGTCAGGAATATTTGGAACCATATAACTGTGTGCAAACAAATGATGGTTATTAGATAGGAATAGATACTTTAAAGTATATAATCACATATAAATTATTAGTGTTAGATAGGAATGCTTAAAACAATACATCATCATCATCATCATGTCGCACCATCAGTATGGTTATCCCTGGCCCTATTTCGCCACTCCTCCCTATCGTCAACTGCTTCCGGCAGGTCTACATCCTGTATCGGCACAGAGCTGCAGTATGTAGGTTCAAGCTGGTCATCCTACCTTTGCTTGACTATGTGAAGGGGTCCACAGGAATACATCACTTATGAGCTTGTCCCTACTTCACCAGCAGTGTTCTGCATGTCTGGTTCGTCTAGTATAAATTTAGTATTAGATAGAAATATACACATATATACATATATATATATAAGTGTGCAAATAAATGGTCACAGAGGAAAAAGAGAATTTTTTAAAAAATGCAATGGAACATTAAAAATATAGTTAGGATTACAATCAAACATTTAATAATACAATTTAGCATTAAATAATCCATAAGGAATTGATATGCTGTTAAATAAACCAAACCAAAGTTTGGACTGCTATATGAAATTAAAATCTTAGAAATGTCTTCAGTTTACTCAGTTTTTGGAATCATTCACCGGTATTGGAATATTTAGAAACATTAAGAAATACAATATAATACATGCAAATATGTTTGTAAATGCAGTGGAAAATACTTACCATAAAAATAGACCGATGATAATAAATAGACTTATCCACAAATTACTTAATGTTTCATAATGGGCAAATATATTGTTAGGGTATATCAAAATTAGTTTAATTTTTTAACCAACTGTAGAGTTTCTGAGATTTATTTTGGGCTTTACACATTCTTCAGTGATCATAGTTTTTAGAACACTTTTTTAGATTCTTTTCTATCTCGTGTTTTTAAGTCGTTATTATTGACAACTGATAGTCATCAACTTTTGGCTTTATTTTAAGGTACAAGAAACTACCCTTAAGATATTAAACTAGTTTTGAAAAAAACAAATTACAAATTCGTTTCACAGCAACAAAAAAAGACTTGAAAAACAGTAGACTATCTTCTAACCAATATCAATGATAACTGAGTAAATGATAGATTACCCAGATCACGGAATCAATCAATCATAATCTCCTTATCAGAAACCAGGAGAAAATAGCTCCAATCCAGAAAACTACCATCCACTTGTAATAACAAGCTACTTTGCAAAATTATGGTGCATACAGTTAACAAAAGGTTAGTATGTGTAGAATCACAATAAAGCTTACTGGCCAATGGGTCCCAACTAGTGTCTAGTTGGCAGACAAAAATAAAACAAGCGGAAGCTACAATTCAATTAAAGCCGATATTTATACACAGACATATGCACTCAAAGACCAGTAGCCAATCACAACACAGAGAATGAGCTGATCCACATGCATAGAACACTCCAATGTGCCATAAAATAGTTCTCCTTCTGGAGTTCAGTTTCAGATTCAGTTCAGCTTGTTACACAGCTGAGTGTTGACACTTTTCCAAACTCCATAGTATATAGTTCATTGAATCGAACAACCTCATCTCTAATGCCCTATGTGACTTCCAAAACCAAAGCTCTACAATGAATCATCTGGTCAGACTAGAAACTTTCATAAGAGAACCAAGAATCCAAAAGCAACATCTCATAGCAATATTTTTTGACTTAGACAAAGCGTATGAAACCACCTCAAAGTACAGTATAATGAAGGACCTACACAACCTAGAGCTAAAAAGTAGATTACCCATCTCTATAGAAATTTCTCTCAAACAGGAAATTAAAAGTTTGAATTGGATCAACCCAGTCTGACTTCCAAAATTAAAAAGAGGAAGTCCCTCAAACGAGTACAAAGTCAGAGACACTCTACAAACTAAAGATCAACAACATCAGCAAGTACCTGAACCCTGGAATTGAAGACTATCTGTATGTTAATGACTTTAGTATTACTTCTAGATCAAAATACAAATACACTGCATAACCCCAGCTACAACAGTTCCTAAATAAAATTAACCAATGGGCAATCATAAGCAAATTCACAATCTCAAAATCTAAATCACGATGCATACATTTTTGTCAATTTAGGAAAACCAACATAAATTCCGCGGTATAATTTTTGATGAAAAACTAACCATCATTCTCTACTTACTATAACTGAAACAAAAATGTGGAAAAGCACTACAAATCCCCCATTTAATAGCCCATACAGACTGGGGAGCAGATCAAAAAACCCTATTAAAACTTTATAGAACCCTAATCCACACAAAAATTGATTGTTTGATATGTGGGTCAGCTAGAAAATCATATCAGAAAACACTTAACACAATTCACTATGAAAGCTTTATATATCCTTGGGGCCTTCAGAACATTCCTAGTGTAGATCTTATATGCTCATGAACCACCCCTACAACTAAGATTTAAAACAATAGCTCTATACTACAATATTAAAATAAAACCTTGACCAACTAATTTGGCTTATGACTGCACTTTCAATCCAAGGCATAAACTTCAGTTCAATCAAAAAGAAAAGACAATAAAATTATTTTCTCTCTGCATGGAAACCATCCTCAAAGAGGCAGAAATCTCCCTCACTAACATCCATGATATCATAAAACTAAGTTCTCTCCACTTGATACTAAAATAACCAGAGGTAATCCAAGGTCACTAAAAAGAACACTCATCCCATAATCTATCAAGAGAAACTCTGCAACATCCATGAAAAATACCCTATTTACTCACAAATCTACAAAGATGGCTCCAAAGACAGCAACAGAACAGAATGTGGAACAGTCCTCAACGACACAATTATCAGAAAATGTCTTCCAACTGAAGTCTCCATATTCACCGCTGAAACAACTGAAATTTATCGAGCACTCAACATTGTCTCGACCAGCAACATCAAAAGATTCATCATCTACTCAGATTCTTACTATCCATTAAAAATAGAAAATTTGATAACCCTTTAATAATCAAAATCTAAAACAAACTAAACTCCACAAACCGCACCAAAAAGATCATAATATGCTGAATAGCAAGCCAAATAGAAATCCCGGGAAAAAAATAAAGTTGATTCAATAGACAAATCTGCATTTACCTTGGTACCCAATAAAAACTCCAAAATATCATACCCAGACCTAAAACCAACAAAATATTGAAAAAAAATGGCAACAATTATTGAACCAAAATATCCACAACAATCTCTATCAAATAAAACCCATATAAAAAGAAAGAAGACAAGATCCCAGTATGACCAGAAGAGAAGAGACTACTTGGACTTAACTAAGCATAGACCATACCAAACTAACTGACACTTTCATCCTACAATAAAAACAACTACCAAATGTTCGTTTGGAACACCATATACAGTGAAACACATTTTAATGGAATCCAAAACTCACACCCATACTCAAAGAAAATTCCATAACATAAAAAGTATGAGAAATTTATTTGAAATATAAGATCCTAATAACATGACTTCCTGAAAAAAATAGGACTGCAACCAAAAATATAAGTCCATAGACCAAAACCTCTCCCACAAATAGATACACACACACTTGGATGTACAAACCCTTAACAGAAATGCTAACTTCACCAGATAGAAGTAACCAAACCTATACAACTATATTGAATATTCAATTACCCACAGAAGTATCACCTGAAATATACAAATAATTGCACAGGTAACAACCATATCCCACAAAGAACAAATAAAACAAAAACAGCTTTGGCATAAAATAACTTGAGAGTTGACAAGCCATAAAATCCAACCAACTAAATAAACCTTCTTAAGTCAAATCAATAGTATCAATCCTTTCAAACTGAACCTGTAGAATAGAAATATTTTTTTAAAAACTTAAGTTTTTGAGGCAAAAAATAATATAAGGCATGCCTTTCCACATTTTGTGATTATCATAAAATCAAAGAGATATTGACTAATGTTTCAAACACTTTATAGTGAGGTTGTGAGCTCAACAAGCTCTTTGCAAAGTAGCCAAGCAAACTTGTCCTAAAGAGACCAAACCACCGGCAAGACTGAGTGTAAACCTTTGCTATGCATGGTGAATTCATTAATAGTGATGATGATGATGATATAGAGAAACCATTGGTTTTGATGTGCACATGAAATGAGAATTTATAATAAAATAAATGAAACTATTTTTAATGTTTTTTAATGGTTTCTTTTATGTCTTTTTAGAAATTATATTTCTATATTTTCTTTCTCTCTCTCTCTCTCTTTGTGTGTGTATATATATATATATATATATGTGTGTGTGTGTGTGTGTGAAAAAACACAAGGACTTCAGAGAATAAATTTGTTTATTGTTAGAATTATTTGCCAATGTTAAATGTTTTGGTTATTAAATGTGGAAACATTAAACCTTCATCAATTTCAAATGATGTATTTTTTCTCTTTTCAGGTAAGTGATGGATATTGTTCTCTCTCATCATCTGCAAAAGAGCAACCTTGAAATCATGAAAAGAAAGTTAGTCCAACATCTTTATTCTTGATTTTGCCGATTCAAATCAAGTTATATGGATCTTTGAAAGCTAATTTTCTTCACATAACATAAGAACGCAGCCTTTATAAGTTTATTAAGACTAAGTTCACTTTCTACTAAAGAGAAAATTCTTGCAGCAAGGAATGGTTTGCATATAATAACAACAAATACTGAACATGCTCAATTAGTGAACTGATTTGGCAATTGCATATTCTGGTAAACTATGCTTACTAACAAAGTGTGAAATGTAGTATTTTAGGGAGAAATATAAACTTTTTTTTCATTTTGATTTTAGATGCTTTATCCAGGATTTTAACAGAATTCCCTGATAACTTATGGAATGCTTCTTCTTTTTTTATGGGAGAGAAAGTAGAATCTTATATAATTTATGTAGGATTTTAATAGATTGCTCTGGTAGCAAAAATTATATGCCATTCTTTAATAGCATATAATTTTTTGAGTGGGGGAAAAAGTATATAAAACCTTATCAATTTTATTTATTTCTATCTAGGATTTTAGTAGAATATCATTGTAGCCTAGAGAATTTACATCTTTTATTGGCAAAGTACATAAACCCTTGTATATTTCATCTAGAATTTTAACAGAATGTGTGGGTAGCCTAAAGAATGCCTACATTTTTGGGAGAGAAAGTTTATAAAATTTTATATATTTTATCTAGGATTTTAACAGAATGCCCTAGTAGCCAATAGAATACCAAACATTTTTGGGGGGAGAAACTATATAAAACTTTATATATTTTAACTAGGATCTTAACGAAATTCCCTAGTAGCCAATAGAATGCCAAATATTTGGTGGGGGGAGAAAGTATATAAAACTTTATATATTTTAACTATTTCTATCAAGGATTTTAACGGAATATCATGGTAACCTATAGAATGTGTATCTCGTTAGTTTATACAAAAGATATGAACCCTTACATATTTTATATAAGATTTTTACCTAATTCCCTGGCCGTCAATAGAATGCCAAACATTTTTATATATAGTATAATATAAAAGACAACAGGGCCACTTAATTAATGACTTTTATTTTTTGAAACCTAAACTAATTAAAAATATAATAAACCAGAGATGAAAAATTTTTATTGATAAACTTGTATCTAAAACTTAAATTAAAAATATTCTAATGAACCTTACCTTTTTTTTTTTTAGTTCTTTGTTTATTACAGCATTTAGATTTAATGGTCATCATAAAAATGTTGCTTCATTACATAAACAAGTTTACTTGTCTTCATTTTTAAGGATCAATGAGGTGCAAAATGAAAAGTTTGTATTGTGTTGAAGCTATTATGAATAAAGAAGAATCATAAAATTGAAAGAGGAGAGTGAGCACTCACAGTGCATATATGTATAAAAGGAATAAATGTTTGATGGAATGCACCATTATAATCAACCACATCCATTCTCTCATCTTTCTTTTGTTCTACCATCTTTATGATTCTTATGTATTTCAATTTTTATACCTTGACATCACAACTTGCCTTTTGATCTTTCAATCATTGTCTCTCAACATCCAACTTCATTTACTCTTTTTTCTTTTTTTCTCTATCTTTTTCTATATATATATATTTATATATCTCTATAGTCATCCACAGACAGATCTGTTTCATTCTATCAGAACTCATCAGTGTGGCTAGACATATTAGCTTCCCGTAGCTGGGATCGAAACCCGGTTGACTCAAACACCAAGGAGTACATCACTTATGAGCTCGTCCTTGCTTCTCCAGCAGTGTCCAGCGTGTCTGGCTCGTCTAACCTGTATAGTTTTCGTGATGGGAGGCAAGTGGCCGTATAGTTGGTGTCTCGTGGGGTGTTGTCGCCAGAACTTGTTCAATATTGCTCTCAACATTCTTGTGTAGTTGCCGTCAAGTTTCTTCTCCAGCCGTTTTGTTAGCGTCCATGTAGTGCATCCATATAGCAGTATCAATACAACCACTGCCTGGAAGAAACTGCGTTTCATTTTATCGGTCAGGTCTGATTTCCATATGATTGAGAGCCTATCTATAGCCGACCATGCTTTCGTCAGTCGTGTGTCAATGTCGTTTTCGGTTGATGAGACGCTACTTCTTAGGTAGGTGAATTTGTCCACCAGCCTCAGAGAGGCTCCGTCTAGTGTGGTAATGTTGCCCGTTTGGTTGTAACATATATATTCAGTTTTGTGCGCATTGACATGGAGGCCAATGCCTGCTGCGGCTCGTTCCAAACTATGCAGTAGCGTCTCAGCTTGATTAGGCGTATTCGCCAGTAACGCCAAGTCATCAGCGTAGTCGGCGTCTGTGATTGTTTTTGCGGGGTACCTTTTGCTTCTTTTCTTAGTCAGCTCGAAGCCATTTTCTCTGATTTTGTCGATCGATCTGCTATTATAGATATATATGTATATATATAATTTACTAGAATAGTATCCATCAAAATTCATGCGATCATTTACCTGTTAATCAACACTTTTACCAGGGACTAAAATGTCTCTCTCTGGCACGAATCAGTGTCATATCTGTGCACTTTGACTCATTTTGAATTTCCAAGTTAATATTACTATACTATTCAAGTAGCAAAATGCTTATGTGGTGGATACATCATTTGTCCTTTAACCTACCAGTCAGACATTCAAGTCAGAGCAAAATTCACTTCTCAAGTTTATGTCATTTTTCTTTACTATGACTGAAATTATTAACAGAGAAACAAAGAAATAAACAGAAAATCACGTTTACAATAATATATGATTTTATTCCCTCACCAGGTTTTCTTCTCAAGTTTCCTCTTCCTCCCTTTATAACAATAACATTTCCTTTCTACTTGATAATGTATAGTATGTATCTTTCTCTGTCAGAACAAAACCAGCTGAGAAGAGCTGGATTGGACACAGATACTACACTCTAATCATATGTATAAAAGCAAGTAGCCGCTGAGTTTAGTAGTTTATCTTACTGATTGTTGTATAGTAATTTTCAGTATTTTTCATTTGCCTGGCAATCAAGAGAAAGTGGAAAGGAAGAATACTGAAGATGTTCAAATGACATGAAATAAAGTTGAGAAACAAATGTTTGCAACAATAACAAGCAGAAATTTATTATTCAAAATGTGACAAAAGTTAAAAAGGAATATTACTGATATTCAGTGGAACGTCCTTTGATTGTTTGTCTGAGTTTTATGGCATATCAACCTTTGTAGGTTCTTTAATGCCAAATCCATATATATATAAAAAAACAGTTCTATTTCAAACAATTCAGTTGAGCATAAGTAGATAGTTATATTGTCAAAAACATTTCTATTTCAAGCTATTCAGTTAAGTCAAATAGTTCTAATTCAAACAATTTAGTTTAGTATAATTTTTGTTTACACATAGTTAACAGTTAAAACAGTTCTATTTCAAACAATTCAGTTTAGCATTCAAAAACAGTTCCATTTCAAACAATTCAGTTTAACATAAATACACAGTTTAAATGTCAAAACAGTCCTATCTCAATCAATTTAATTTAGCATAAGTACACAGTTTAGTTTTATTTGACCCATAGATAAGACCCTATCAGGTGCTACCACTCCGGGCCAGAGTGGACTTGGGAGCAATGGCAATACAGGGGTTCTCTGCATTCCCAGAATCTCACCATCAGATTGTTTAGAGTCATATCTAGGACACTCATTGGTGGGGGGAGCTTACCCCTCTGCAGAGGAGCAGTTGGTGTATTCTTCAACCCCAGCCAACTGGGCAAACATCCTTTGAGTGTGAGACAAGTTTTAAGAATCCTTGTAATGAAAGTATATAATATATGTGTGTGATATGACATTTTTGCTTTTTGGTCATAGACAAACTTAACTATCTACTTGATTTGATAAGTATCTTGACTTTTATTTCATCTTGGTTTTCCAAGGGTAAATATATATAAATGTTTAGTAAATGGCATCCATTCATTAAGTGTTGGATTGACTGCCAATGAAGGTTTCTTTGCTGTAAGGCTCAAAAGGAATCAAAGTTTAAAACATTTTCTCTTAATTATTATTGGTTTCAAAATATAGTTTTTCTCATTGTGTGATTGCTCCAGACTATGTCAATGTAAGTGTCAGGTTGTTTTAGATCCAGTGTTGCATACTCATATGCAGATGCATGCAGAGTCATAACAACGACACAATAAAGATGAGTGACAAAGTTCTTTAGAAAAATATACCTCTCACTTTATTGAAAGTGCTGTGTGTGAGAGGGAGTTGGTGACTGAACAAAGACTACAACATATTGACCTTCCCAGCTTCTCTGGACATAGCAGTATGTCTTTCTCGTTCTCCTGGGCTGCTCAATCGGGGGCCTGGGGCTCAGCTCTCTGCTGAGAGCTTGTTCACTGCTCGATCTCGAATACTGCTTCAAGCTCTGAACTGCAACTGCTCAATCGGGGGTCCCAAGGGCCTCCTCTGCTGGGTGCTATTCTCTCTACAGCATCCTATCTCCAACTCCCTCGAACTTCCTGTGTACTGATTTATATTATTGTTTTATGCCCACTCAATCTCTTCCCATAACTGGCCAACGGAATATGCAACTTCCGCCGTCTTTGGAATTGCATATTTTGATCATCATCAAGTGGAAATAACTGTCATGCAGTTCACAGGTCACCCTCTTCCGGTGCATCAGTTTGTGACTGTACCGTGGGATTTTAACCCTGTCCCATATTGTCAGCCAAGCTCGTCTACGAAATCTCTTCCCATAACTGGCCAACGGAATATGCAACTTCCACCATCTTTGTAATGGCATGTTTGGCTGGGTCGGAGGTCAGTATACAACATCAGTGCTTTACTGTCTGTTTTTTAGCTTTTATGAAATGTTTAACTTGCTCTTTATTCTTCTTTTTAGAAGAAAAGTTTAGAAATTGCTTGTTGAGAAAATATTTTTAAACGTCCCAACAAGCATAACTTTCACACAAACATACAAGCAGAATAATACAGATCAGAAGGGCTGATGACTTTGTAGAGATTCTTCATTCCGATCTTTGTGGATTCTTGTGATGGAATGGTTATGCCCTAAGAAAATGAACAAGATGAACCAAGTTCAAATTCTACATGTCACTGTTTCAGCTGTACTAATGTTCTTAAGTAAGACATGTATCTAATTTCTTCTTTTCTTTTTAAGGAGGTGCTTGTGGTTTAGTGGTTATTGTTGTAGGAAATGGATAGAGCAAACTGAGTTCAAATCTTTGACGAAGGTGTTTGTATCTCACATAACGCTAATACCCTTTGTAAAGGTATGAATCCAACTTTTCTCCTTCCCAGCAATGAGTAAATAGTAGGGTAGGCTGAGCTCTTTAACATGGGTATTGTAACAAGTTTTGTTAAAAGAAAACTGAATTCAAAGCTGTTAAACTCCACTCAAAAATTGACTGGAGGGGTTGGATAAATACATATATCTCTTCCCTTCCTCCAAGCTATGGATAAATAGTTGGATAGACTAGGCTTTTTTGCCTTGGTATTGCAATCAGTCTAGGAAAGGGAAAACTCAGAGTTAAAACCATCAATACTCATCAGAAAAGATTGACCCAATGTGACATCCTACTTGTGATGAAGGGGGCTGGATAAATGCATAAACACATACTACACACTGATCCTAAATGGAAAAGAATAATAGTCATACATAAAAACAAACAAAATAATAGTTAGCCAATAGTGTCGGTTAATGATTTTTAGTGTTGTTTAGGAAGATTTTCCAAAATCAGACCATTATATTTTTTTCTGATGTTATTGACAAACTAGAATTATCTCTAAGAAGTTTTTTTTTCTGTTCTGTTTTCCATTTGCCTTTCTCATTCCCACTTCAAAAAAAAAGATTCTGTTCTTCTGTCAAAGACATTTTTAATAACTGAAAATGTCACAGTTCTTGTAAACTTCAATACCAAAAATTTGTCAGCTTCAATGATAATAATAATGAGCAGAGCCGATGGAAATTCCATTGAATATCAGCATAATTGCACAAATACCAAACAAAAATAATCCAATATAATCTTATTGTAATCTTGTTGTCATATCAGAACAAAATAATTTGTAAAAACAGTAATATTCAATGCCTCTCTTTTTTATACATAGTAGCAATTTAAACACTCTCTTTCTTCACATTTCATTATTCTGCACCACCTTCCCCCCCAGAGCTTCTCTTTCCTTACCTTCTCCTTCCTCCTCTGTCGACTTTTTATCTCCACGCCAATATATCTAAGATCTCTCTCTCTCTCTCTGTCTCAAGACACTTAGACTTGTTTAAGTATTCACTTTAACGAAACCAACCAACAACTCCTGGAGACTTTTAATTAAAAGTGTTGTTGGTTGTTTTTACAGCATATCAACCTTTGTTGGGTTATTTAATGCTAAATTCAATCTTTTTTTGCAAGTAATTATATGGTTTCAATTTACTAATGATTATAACCAATTGTAAAATTTATAGCTTCAAGTAACTGTTCTTGATACAAATAATTTTCACACAGTTATATGGTTTCAAATATAACCATCTAATAATTTTATGCAATTATAAAGTTTCAAGTAACTATTATTGAATGTATTAACCAATGCTTAAGGACCATTTATATTAAAGCAAAAATCAGTAAAGTACAACAGAATAGCAAATGTTGGTTATGTGGTGATAAAGCTGAAATGATCAATCAAATGATAATCAAGTGTAGCAAACTGGTGCAAAAGTGAGTATAAGTCAAGGCACAACTAGGTGGGGAAGGTGATCCAATGGACACAGTGCAAAAAATTGGAATTTGACCAAAACTAGAATTGATCCGTGAGAATGAGACCCATAAAATTCTCTTGGATTTTGCGATACAAATGGATCGCCTAATTCTGGCCAGGAGACCAGACCTAGTAATAATTAACAAAAAAAAGAATTTGCCTTATTGTGGACTTTGCCATTCCAGCAGACCACGAAATGAAAATCAAACAAACCAGTAGTATTAATAGAAGAATACACAAAACATGTCCCAACAGCTTAAACTATACATATACATTCCATGCACTGTGAAAGGGGTGCAAAATAGCAAAAGGCATACCTGATAAGGGTAGTTAAAAGGTAACCATGTGGTTTTACTATTCCCTGGCTGGGGTCAGAGACAATTTCTCAACTATTCAAAGAACAAAGGCAAAAAAAAGTTGATAATAGGTTTCTGGGATTGTCATGAGACAACCAGACACACAAGTTATCAAAGGGAGATAATTATTTATTGTACCCCTACACTGAAATGCAATAATAGTATTAGAATTTAAACTAATATTTGGCTATGAAAACCCTACCTCAAGTTTTTTTTGACTTATATACATTGGCACAGTAATATGGGTGAAACCTAATATTTAAAAGTGCTTATTTTACAGCACATATTTATTTCTCAAATTAATCTCCTACTCTATCAATGCACTGAATTCAGAGGTGAACATCAACCACAGAGACTGAAAATTATACAGTGAAAATTTTAGATCAGAAATAATGTACCACAGATTCACTGTTCTCCTTCTACTCTGTATGCCTGTAAAACTAAAGACCCATCTATATAATAAAAAATTCAGATCAGAAATAATGTGCTACAGTCTTACTGTTCTCCCCCTACCCTCTATGCCTGTAAAACTACAGACCCATTTATATAATAAATATATATAATAATTACATACATAATATATATAAACAAGTAAATTTGGTAGCCTTAGTCAAGGGTGACCAAACACTCTCTTTTCAATAGCTACTACACCATGGTGTTGGGGAAGGCACCACTCCATTCCCTGGATTGCTCCATTTTACCCATGATCCTTACCTTATAATGCTGAGTGTTAAGCAAGGCAGCGTCAAGTACCATTTTTTGAGTCTTTAGTATGACCCAACTTTTGATTGAAACCCAGTCTTCCAGACCATTGGCAAACCACTCTGCTCATTAGGCCAATGACCCGGTTATACTTTGGATATATATAATAATATACTGCACAGTATATTTGACACAATATACTTTATCATGAGTATTTAAAAGGGCCATAGCTTCTCTCATAGTATATATCATGATTTTCTACTGAGAATGATTTAAAAGATATGTGTTTCTCTCTTTGTTGTTACAGACGTTAGTGAATTCAACACTTTGCTTTTTTAGTTTAAAATCTATGAGATATATATTCTTTTCAGACCCTTAAAAAAGCTTTAATTGTTGTCACATGATCATCTATCAAAGAGAAAATATTAGATTCATTGAAGCTAGCTTTGACAAATAACTTCTTATACCCATATGATGTATATTTTTTTTTTATTATTGTCATAAATTCAGCACTATTTCCTCAGGAGCCAAATTTTTTTTCTGCTCTTATAAAACAAAAATTTATTTATTTTTCTGACATTTTATTTTTTGACTCACTTTCCCCATCCTCTCAGAGGAAAAAAATGTATTTTATTTTTCCATCATAGTTTTCTCGTAGCAATCTGTATAAAAACTGTACAAATGTCTTTAATAATAACAATATTATGCTAATAATATTTGAAATAAACAATTCAAAGTGTAAAGACATTGATTTTTGGGACTCTTAAGAAAGCAAATATTCTTTCAATGGACATTAATGAAATACATTGGAAATAAACAATTCAAAGTGGAAAGATGTCGATTTTTCAAACTCTTAAGAAAAGTGCATATGGACTTGGTTACCTGATTTCATATCCTGAGTGAGGCTGTTTACATTTCACATGATGCTAATATGCATGGGAAAGGCATGAATCCAACTATTATCCATCCAGCTATGTGTAAACAGTAGAGCAGACTAGGCTGATCAGTCTAGGAGGAAAACTGAATTCAAATCAGTTATAGACCTGGAGAGGATGGGTTTTGCCAGGCTATTCCTACCCAAGACATGCTATATGAGTAGCTCTCCTATAACCAAACCAGATTACAGAACCAGTGATGCAAATGATAATGGTAGTATCACAAATTTAATTACAAGACCAACCAACATTTAGTATTAAAAAAAAAAGAAGCTTAAATTTTTGTATTTAAATGATGACCTCTGCAACTTCTATTAAAAAAGTTATGAAGACTAGATGACTAAGTACCGATAAGAAAAAATTATGAAGCCAATCTGAATACTTTTTGAGTAGAATCTTTTTGGCAAACCACAGAATCATACAAGTGCAGCATCCTCCATCTACACTTGACCCCCTAATTCTGTATATTTTTTGTGTCCTAAATTGAAAATTCATCTCCATGGTAAGAAGTGAGCACATGGAGGGAATTAAATGAAATATGAAACTTAAGCTTCTCACCATATCAAGACAATTTTCAGAGGATCTGTGAGCAATGGAAAATTCACTGGAAGATGTGTGTTGAATACTAAGAGGTTGATATTGAAATAAATCAACATTTCATTGTTCAGTTCTCATTTAATAAATATGTAGGGTGTTTATGTTACTCTCCATTTTGTAGGGGCTGTGTTTGGTCCCCACAATTTGTTGGTTTATATTTGAAAAGGCAAAGGAAGTCAAAATGTGAAATGACACATATGAAAGAACATTCAAAACAAAGCAGTACAAACAAAATTAAATTTTTATATCAACAAGTATATTAAATGAAATATTTCAAAACATTACAAGTGTTATTTATTGCGGACATTTTTCCTCATCTTGGTAGTTTTTGTGTTGTTTCTTCTTTCACTACGTTTCGGCCAAATTTCACCTCTGGCCTTCTTCAGCTGATTTACCACAACCTCGGATAGGAATGCTGAGTCTTGTAACCGTATCCCCAGTAATTACTGCCTTCCATAGTTGTTGTCTATCGCACCACGTTTTTGACCAAGTAAACCTCTGGCCGGCTTGGGTAGGATTTGAAACTGCTATAAACCGCGGTAAATCACCTGAAGAAGGCCAGAGGTGAAATTTGGCCGAAACATAATGGAAAAAGAAACAACACAAAAACTACCAAGATGAGGAAAAAAGTCTGCAATAGATGAAATTAATTCTCAGATTAAGAAGCCTCATCTCAAAATGATTCCAATTAAAGACAATTACAAGTGTTCTACTACTGTCTCTTAAATATTCCTCTGCGTGTGTGTGTAACTAACATGAATGCTATGAAGAAAAGACTAAATAATAAAAGTGTCCTGTAGATTATAAAATGCATGTTGACTAAGTATTTCTACAGAATTCTAATTATGTATATTAGGAGGAACATGTCTTCTCCCATGTTGGGTGTTTCTTTCTTTCGGTGGTTTGACGAAATTTCTGTGGTTGTTTTCGAGGCTGCAGCAAGTCTAACCATAAAGGTAGAACAAGGAAGAAAATAGTCGCAGAGAGTATATGTGGTACATTCAATAGGTTTCTAGACATTTTTTGTACGGGCATTTAAAATTGTCATGGACTCTTGAAAATTCAGTATGTTATTGCTATACATCTTATGAGATGATTGACCAATTTTTATGATTTCAGGTTCAAATGAACTGCTACGGCAGGAATTTTCATAGCTGGTGAATTTCAAAAATGCAGTCTGGACATGAGGACACTTTAGATAAATGATATGCAATAGAATTCTGTTTTAAACTTGGAAAAAATGCCACAGAAACATATGGAATGCTTCAGACTGCTTTTCGACCATCTTGCATGAATTGAACATCAGTTTTTGAGGGGCATAAGAGATTCAAGGAAGGCAGGGAGTCTGTGAGGGATGATGAGAGGTGTGGGAGGCATAGGGAAGTGAATACACCACAGTTGATTGGCCAAACAGTTAGGGTTAGGGTTACTATGTTGAGGTTTTAAGGGAGTTGAGGAAGAAATTTGTCGGAAGAGGCCAGCACTCTTTAAATCGGGTCAGTGGCATTTCCACCAGGACAATGCACCAATCCACAACTCCATCCTTGTCACAGACTATTTGACCAAGATGGCCATCAATACAGTTCCTCAGCCTCCCTATAGTCCAGACCTTGCTCCCTGTGACTTTTGCTTATTCCCTAAGCTCAGAGGCTGTCGTTATGAGACAATTGAGAAGATGAAAGAGGCTGTGACGAAGGTCATTGACACGCTCACACAAGGACTTCCATGGGGCCTTCCAGAAGTTGTTGGAATGGTACTACAAGTGCATTGCAGCTGTGGGAGATTACTTCAAAGGGGACTAGAGTTTCATGTGTGTACTATCAATAAAAGTCCCCATACGAAAAATCTGGAAACATATTTAATGATCCTCGTACATTTTGTGGGGTTGACTGCTGAAAGTCAAATGTAAGAGAGTGAGTGTGCTGTCCCTGGAAGTCAAAATGGAAAGAATGAGTTGTCTCTGTAAGTCGCATTGTAAGACAGCATGTTGTCTCTGTGAGTCAAAATGGAAAAGAATGAGCTCTTGAAAGACTAGAGTATATATATAGGCAATTCTTGTCATGCAGTCGGCTCCAAAATCGCAGGACAAAATCAAAGTTGCGGACATAGTTGTGAGCACAAACCATGTGACTTTCCTGACCAATAGGTTCCCGAGACTGATTAGTTTACTGACATCCGCCATCTTTGTTTCAGGAACAAGTGGCATCACGGCCATTTTAAAATATAGGTGTGTAAATCCTATAAATACAGCTTAAGTTTTGACCATTTACTAGACTGAGATAAGCTAAGTAAAAGACTATATATTGAATGCCTCACGTGTTGTAATAGTTAACAAGCTAAGCTAGCATATCCTTGTAAGTTTGATTTTCACTGAGTTCTCCATACATCTGACCATTTGCCAAACTTAGATAAGCTTAGTAAATGACTACTTCTCATTAATACTTATTAAAGACAAATATGAAAGAATAGAGAAACCCTTCTAACAACATAATAATATCTAACATGGAAGAAGAAAAAGAAAATCTGAATGAAAGAAAAGGAAATTTCAAAAAAAGGATATTACAAGAGGGGTACATCTAGGAAAAAAGAATTTTTTATTTTACATCTGGGGAAAAAGTATTTTCAGTTAATTTATAAAAAAGGAAATAGCGAAAAAAGGATAGTGTAAGAATGGTAAATCTAGGGGAATAAAGTACTTTTTATTTTACATATGAGCAAAAAAGTATTTTTTGTTCAATTCATAAAAAAAAGAAAATATCAAAAAAAGAGTAGTACATCGAGGGAAAAAATTATAAGAACAGATTAATAATAGTTGCACCAAGACAAGAAGATGTGAAATTTCGACGGGAAAATTGAAAATGAAGAAGAAGAAATATCTGGACTAATCCAGACTTGACTAGAACATAAAGAGAAGCAGTATTTGAAAAAAAGAAAGAAGCTGAGAGATAAAAAAGAAAACAATTGATAATCAAAATAACAATGGAAAACCTATCAACATAAATGAAAATGTAAACAAGTAAAAATAAAAAAAGAAATAAAAAATTTGAAAAATACTGTATACGAATGCTAATTCGTTGAGTAACAAAATAACAGAACTAAAATTGATTGCTAACAAATATAAAATAATTTGTATTACAGAAACACATTTGTCCGTGGAAAATGTAAAAGAAACGGAAATAGCAATACCAAATTTTGATTTAATGTGTGAAGATAGGAAAAATAATGCAAATTTTGGGAGGGACAGCTATTTATGTACAGTACACATTAAAAATATCTAAATTGAATTTGTTCGAAAAAACTGAATCTTTGGCTTTAAGAATAACTGATTCTTTAAACAAAGTTTTTGATATAATATGTATATACAGATCTCCTAATTCAAGTTAAGATGATTATAAACTGCAAGAACAATTGAATGAGGTGTCTTTTATGTCGGCAAAATCTGAAAATATTATAATGGTCGGAGATTTCAATTTTACTCATTTATATTGGGTAAATGGTTTGTTTGTGTTTCCTGTAAATTCAATTAGTCAATATTTTAGGAAACAAAAATTTGGATTTGTTTACAATAAAAGGATTATACTGGTTTATAGAAGATAAGTAAGTAAAGTTGGTGACCACAGTCGAGGGTGACCAGAAGGCACCCTTTTCTATAGCTACTACACCAAGTTGTAGGGGAGGTCGCTACTCCTTTCCCTAGATTGCTCCACTTTATCCTTGATACATACCTTATATTGCTGAGTGTTAAGCAAGGAGGTATCAAGTACCATTTTTAAAGTCTTTGGTATGATACAACCTGGGATTGAACCCAGGTCTTTCGGACCATTGGTGAACACTCTACCCACTTGGCAGTAGATACTAGATGTAAACTAGAGAGAAATAAAGCTACATTATGATCAGGGTTTTTTTTAAATAATGAATGTTTAATAGTTGTTAATTTAATCGGATTATGCATGTATTGAAATAGAAGTTAAAGTGAAACTGGATTTTCAATCTATAAACAGAAAACTGAGAAATTGGTCTAAACTTTTGGAAGAGCTAGTTTCAGAAAAGGGAGATAATATTGATTGAAATTACTGTTTTAATACTCTTGATGTTAATGAAATGTGGGACGAATTGAATTGGAAGATAAAATCAATAATAAACAATATTCTTGAAGTTATAAAATTTTCTAAACAAGGAGAGCCATTAGATAAATTACCAAGGGATAGTAATCAGCTATCTCATTAAAAAAAAAAAAAAAAAGATAAAACCTGATAAGAATTAGGAATTATAGCAAGTAAGCAAAATAAATCTGAAAAATTGAGATATGAAAATAAAGTTATTAAAAGCATCAAATACAATTGTAAACTAATATTCAAATATAAAAAATCAAAAATTTAAATTTACAAGAACATTAGTGCTGTAAAAAATGATAAGACAGGTGAATTGACAAACACACTAGTTGAAACAGCAGGTGTACTAACAAGATTTTCTCAATCTGTTCATTCTTTGGAAGAGTTTAGTCCACTACAGGAAAGCTCTTATGACGAGGGTACAAAAAAATTATGGATGAAGTAAAAAAAATTATTATTATCCCAGTTGGATGTTAATAAAAGTATGGGACCTGATAAAAAAAACATCCTAAAATAGTACATTACTTACCATCAAATGAAAATTCTATAAATGTAATTAGCAAATTGTTCGAGAAATGTATACAATGATTCTATATATTTGAAAACCTGCAATTGTAATACCACTACATATGTGAAAAATTGATAATAAATCAATAATTAAATTTTATAGGCGAAGTTATAAATTGTCATCAACATGGTTTCATCAATGGTAAATCAACATTATCTAATATTTTGGAAAGTTTTGATATTATAAATGAATATTTGATAGAAGAGGATAATGTGGATATTATATATCTAGATTTTGGGAAGGAATTTGATACAGTATTTCCTTATTGTTTACGAGTGAATATGAAAAAACTTAGGTATTTAAAAAAAATTAATTATTGTAAGATATTTTTTGTCAGATAGAATAATGAAAGCAAAAATTGGTAACAGTAATTTGGTCACTGAAAATATACTTTCCAATGTTTCTTCTGGGATAAGTTCAAGGACCTTTGCTATTCTTAATATTTATTAAGAATTCTCCAAATGATCTAAAATCAGAAATAGAACTATTTACTGATGATGTTAAGCTACTTTTTAGACTACAATCACAAATAAATAACATTGAAGGATTTAAATAAATTGTCATCTCAAGAAGATATTCAAAAATTAAGATTTAACATAGAAAAATATTAAGTACTATATTTTGGATCCAAAGACATTGACATTGAATTTAAATGAAGACAAAGGAAAAAAGGAAAACTAAATGAGGAATGTGATTTAGGAGTTGACTTTGATGATATATTTAAATCTGACAAACATATTTTGTCTCTTGTATTGAGGACAAATTGAATGATTTGCTGGATGGTCAGAAATTTTATTTTGGGAGTGGCAAATGTTGTTTTAAAAATCTATAAAACCCTAATTGCACCTCATATAGAATAATGTATTCAGGTTTGGGCGCCAGTGTTTTGACATGAAAATGGAAGTGTAATACTGAGATTAGAGGGTATACAAAGCAGTGACAAAACTAATAAAAACAGTAAAAGATTACAGTTACAAGGAAAGATTGGAGAAATTAGGATTAACTACTTTACTAAGAAGTACAATTTTTTCAATATATTTCTCCTGGAACTGGAAATTCACTGTCAAGGTAAATTTCAAAAACTAAATCAATTTTCAAATTGTTTTTTTTGCTCATAGTTTTCGAAAAAATAGCCGAATCCGAACAAAAACATCAATAGTTTAAAAAAAAATTAAGACTGAAGAAGTGATTTCAAAAATAATGATAAGAAAGAAAATTTAAGAGGGAATCATATTTCGATGAAGTACTCAACAGAATTTAATCTGTCTATAGATATTGTATTGATAGTGTATATATTCAGCGCAAAGATTTCTTTTTTTTTCTTTTAGGTTGATGTGAGAAGATAGTAAAAAAAGGAGATGCCCAAGAAGGCATAACTAACAACTACAACAACAATAATAATAGTAATAATTATAACAACCAATTATCATTCTCACTTTTTTCTTTCTTTTAGGTTAATGTGAGAAGATAGTAAAAAAAGGAGATGCCCAAGGAGGCATAACTAACAACTACAACAATAATAATAGTAATAATTATAACAACCAATTATCATTCTCACTTTTTTCTTTCTTTTAGGTTAATGTGAGAAGATTGTAAAAAAAGGAGATGCCCAAGAAGGCATAACTAACAACTACAACAACAATAATAATAGTAATAATTATAACAACCAATTATCATTCTCACTTTTTTCTTTCTTTTAGGTTGATGTGAGAAGATTGTAAAAAAAGGAGATGCCCAAGGAGGCATAACTAATAACTACAACAATAATAATAGTAATAATTATAACAACCAATTATCATTCTCACTTTTTTCTTTCTTTTACATATAAATTTTAATATCTTTAAATTAGTTTTTTAATTTAGCTTTAAATTTTGTCAATTAGTATTACTTCAGAATTGTTTTATTGTTAATTTCTTCATATGACAGGGTGTTTATTGCCAATAAACTTGATACTTGATTCTCTTGCAAAATCTCCCCCACCCATCCAACAAAAGAAAAAAATGAATGCAGGATCATTAGGCTTGAATAGCTTCCAGCTATAATTGTTCCATATGGTCTTTGCTGTATTAAGGAAGAAGAAAAAAATGAATAAATGTCACTGACAGAAATTTTGTTATCTATTTCCTTGGAGGAGACAAAGAGCTCCAAATTTATCCTAAGTAATATTGTTAAATAGAGAAGCAGAGAATCTACAATGACAAGAACCAAATTGAAAATCAACTTGCTTTTCTGTCTCTGACTATTCAGGTCTTTCTCAACTGTAATTGTGCCATGTTTAGAAAATAAGATTTTTTTTTCTGCCCTCTGAGCATGGGCTTAATTGACTAGAGTAGAGTGGAAAAGAAAATGAAAGATTGAACAGATTAAGCAAAATCTTCTCAGGTCTTTTTTCTCTCATTAAGATTTTCCAAGGATGGTCATCATCATCATGTCATGCCGTAGGCACAGATATCCCTGACCCTCTCTCGCCACTTCTCCCTATCGTTCATCGCCTCCAGCAGGTCTTCAGAACTACACCCTGTATCCTCACATAGCTGCTGGATGTATGTTCGTGCTGGTCGTCCTGCTTTTGCCCAGCCATATGTGGGGGTCCATATCAGCCAGAATACTCAAGATTGGGAGCAGTGAACCTATAAAACACATGCCACCTCAAGTGGTTTTATTGGCACATGAGAGATTTTTTTAAATTTCTTAGTAATTTGGAGAAAAAATAAAATATCACCTTTAAATAATTTTTATTTTATAAGTAAGTAAAGTTGGTGACCGTAATTGAGGGTGACCCCAAGGCTCCTTTTTTGATAGCTGCTACGCATGGTGTAGGGGAGGGCGTTACTCCTTCCCCGGATTGCTCCACTTTACCCTTGATCCATACCTTATAATACCGAGTGTTAAGCAATGAGGCATCAAGTACCATTTTTTAAGTCTTTGGTATGACACATCCGACCAGATCCGTGTACCTACCAATGTGGACAACCAAAGTGTGTCCTAGTTCACCAACTCCCAGAGGGTAGTGCATATGCTCAACTCTGCTGGGAGGAAGTCTCATGTAGTATTCATATCAATTCTGTAACAAAGTATGTGGGTTTGCAACAAGTTTGAGATTCATTTAGGACATTAGTATGAATTGTATACCAACATCTTCAGTCTGATTTATCCATTTCATTTTCAACATTGTCGCAATATTGTTGGCAGCAGGATGTCTATTTCTGAGTAGTTCATATATAACTGCATTATATTCCTCAGTCTAAATTTCAATTTCCCCATGAGATTATTCATTGTAACCAAGCAAATTATTCATTTGAAAGAGGAAAAACATTCCCTATTAACTGTAAAATCCTCAGCCCAAGGGAAGGTTAGACAACTAGGACACTGGGAAAAATTCTGGTAAACCAGAGAGTCTATGAACCAGTGCTGCATGACAACTAGTCAGAAGGTTGATAAAATGGTTTGAAAAATTCCTTGGGTGATTTGAGTTATTTGCCAAAGTAGTTTTTGGTTCCTTTTCTGCCTCTGACTTTCATATGGATAAAATATCTGATATATGAGTTCTTGCAAGGTTAACACTGTGAAGCAATGATGACCCTATTTAGTACTTGAATGGATGACCACTTGGGATCAGTGGGTATTGTAAGCAATCAAAAGACTTTGTGGACTGTTTATTACAGGTTTCATCAGGTGGTGCCCATGGTGTAAAGGTTATCATTGAAGAAAATGGACACAGCAACACGAGTTCAAATCCTGGAGGAGACTGATTGCATTTCACATAGCACTAATACCCTTGGGAAAGGTATGAATCCAATTATTCTCCCTCCAGCTATGGGTAAATAGTAGGGCAGACTAGGTTCTTCAGCCTTGGTGAAGCAACTAGTCTGGGAGAAGGAAAACTGAATTCAAACCTGTTAAACTCCGCTTAAAATTGACCTTGTGTCATATCCTGCCTGAGCGGAAGGGTTGGTAAATATGATTACAGGTTTCATCAGATAAGGATTAGTGAGAAAAATATTTCAATATTTTCAAAGTAATTTTTTTTTTGATTTTAAGTGTTTTGATAAATATAGTAATAGATACCATTTTATATATATATATATATATATATATATATATATATATAATGTATTGAAAATATTTTTAAAGATATTTCAATATTTTTTCCTTAGATAAAAAAAATTCCAAATCATTTTCTAATGAAACTCATGCAGAGGGAAACATCATAATCAATATATAAACACTCCAATAAATTGATTTCCACATCTACTTCCACCTTACATATTACAAAGAATTCCTTTTGGGAAGATTTATATTTTTTTTTTTTATTTCAATATTTTAAAAAGATTCTAAATTTTTAAAAGATATCTAATAAATGTAACAGTATCATTTTTTGATATATTAACTGTATTGAAAATATTTTTTTCCTTTTTTTAAATACTTTGATATTTTTTTTTAAATTAGAAATTTTTGCTATCTCATAAAGCTCATACTGAGTGGAATGCTATGATAGATATATAAACACTCAAGCAATTTGTTTTTCAATTTTTATTCCCCCAAACAATATTCATACATAGATATATTTTTGATATGTTAATATTTAAAAAGAATTAAGATTTTTTTTAGATTTTAATAGATATAGAAATAGTTACTATATTATGATATATTAAATGTATTGAAAAAGATTTTTTTAGATATTCCAATATTTTTCCTAAAATTAAAAAAAGTTCCAAATTTTACCTGATGAAATGCATGCCGAGTAAAACGTCACGATAAATATATAAAATTTCATAATAGATATATAAAACATCATAATAAATATATAAAATGTCATAATAGATATATAGAACCTCATAATAAATATATAAAATGTCATAATAGATATATAAAATGTCATAATAGATATATAAAACATCATAATAAATATATAAAATGCTCAACCAAACTTGTTTTCACATTGTTTTCCACCATGCATAACACAAAGTGTTACATTTGAAAATATCTATGTTTAAATATTTTTTTAAAATATAACCTGAATTATGTATCTTTTTCAATAAAACATTGATTCATATTTGCATCCTCTCAAATCTTTTTGAATGATTATCAAAAGGCTTCTGACTTGAGACCATTGCACAGGATCTTTGTAAATTCCACCAAGACAGACACATTTTTTTAGTAAAGTACATTTTTATTTTTAACCTTCGGTAGATTTGAGCTGTCAGAATACGAGACAAAATCAACAAAGATTTCCTTCTTTAGTTTCAATATTATGTTCTGATATCAACCATTTCACTGCCCTGTCAGTGGGGCATAGAATACTGTGACTGTATCCCCTGCAAAGGAGTAAGACCCCCTCCAAAAAAAGGTGTCCTGAGTATGACACTAAACTGCATTAATTCAAGAGATCTGGGGATCTCATTGCCATTACTCCCCGATCCACTCTTTCCCTGTGTGGTAGTTCTTGTTAGGGTCCCATCTATGGTTCAAATACATCTCTTTAAAGATTATTTGTATTTGCTCAGGCCATGTGCAAAAAACATTTGAAGGAACTATACAAAAAATGTAAAAACGAATATGATTCCCTTACCTCTAGGCATGAAATAACCCTAAGTAGGTTGATATGCCATTAAAATCAATCAATCAATCAGACGATTTTAGCTTTTCATTCTGCTTTTATCACAAGCTCTGAGCTAACATCCAAATATCAACATAATCAAATTTAAAAATTTCACCAAGAACCAAACTTGGATAACCTGGCTTTTCACAAATCCAATTCTGATGAATCTTCAGTCTCTAGTGAAAGGTTGAAGTCTTTTAGAGTTTCACCCAGTTCTAAAATGGACATTCTTGTTCTATTAACTTCCAGTGATATATCCCATAGATACTGGATATTCTCAGCAGAATGACATGGGCAAGAGATGAAGCATTGATCAGGAAATTACACTGTCACCATTTTGTTATTAAGTAGGCAATATAAGACTGTTTGTGAATTGCATAAGAGAGGCATTGTGTTTTCTTTCTTGATTTTCACAACTAAGATTTCAGCTGTTTCCAGATTAATCATCCAAGGGTCTTTGTCTGTCTTTATATTTTTCAATTATACAATCTTTCAGCTCTTTAGCACTTAACCAGATCAATTTTGAGAATTACCTCTTTTGGCTATATATATATATATATAGTGAGGGAAGAACTACAGATAAGAAAAATACTTGCATGAAAAGAATGCTTGATACTATTCTCACAGAGCAGATATAAAACCTATAAATGGTAAACTATACATCCGTTACTTAAGTTCCCTGTATTTTCCACAAACTTCATATAGGTATATATAAAAGTGGACTATCTAGCATTTATATAGCCTGAAGCTTAGTCACATGATCAGATGTTAGTTTGCATAACATTTACATTAAAAAAATTGGGACTTGTGGTGAGCACTCGACAAATATCAGGTTCTGTATTGAGTTACAGCCTGTTTTATTTTTCTCTGCCAACTGGATGCTAGTTGGGTCCCCTAGGCTAGAAATTGTTATTGTTGTTATTATTGTAATCATTCGACAATAACATTCATTCTGATTGCATAATGTTCCACTAGAATTAATAAAATCCTAATATCTGTGGTTTAGAAGAACATCTAATTTAAAAAATTGTTAGAGAGTGTAGAAGGCAACAACACGCAACAGCAATAATAGTGATAATAATAACAGCAACACTTACCAGAGGTCCAGCCTATTCAGGATCAATGCTTGAACTGAACAGGGTTGGTGTTTATGAACAAACATATCCAATGAGATGTTCTAGCCAATCACAATCCAAGGAATGGACTGGCCAACGCGTACACATTGGAATCTCCCAATGTGCCATAAATAGCTCTTTCATTGAGGACTGATCCACTTCAGTCTTTGCCTTGCTAAAGACTTTTGTCTTAGCCTAGCTACTGACTACAAGTGTGTTTCATGATTCAACAGAGAGTTTTTTCTATAGGTGATACTGTGTGTGTGTATATATATAGAGAGAGAGAGAGAGACTAACAAAAGTATTGGACATTTAGGATTTTTAAAGGTTTCTTTTAAGAAAATAATAATTTATACTATTGCAACTAACTTCAAACTTCATCTGAATATCATAAATACTAAAAATATACTATGTATAAGGAAAAAAAGAGGAAATATTTGCTTACACCTACATTCATTAACTAATTCAATATATAAGTAGTATGCACAAGTTTTGGACACATACCAAAATGATAGATAGAATAGAATAGAATAAAATTTGTCATTTATGTAATATAATGGCCAAGGGATTTCATTTTATATATCTTGCCTTTGGCTTTAGTTTGGCTGAGAACCTTTCGGCTCAGGGCATGGGTTAGTTAGGTGCAAACATGAGCGCAGGTGTTCACACACGCGTGTCATTCAGAGATGTCACAATAAAAATCACAGATAGGGGATGTGACCAGGGATGTGAATGACGTCACGCACCAAAAGCGTGGGGATTTGAGAAAAGTCAGTTAGTTGAGTTCCTGCTTGGGAAGAAGATGGTTGACTTTCAGGGCTCACCAAGATCAGATCAGTAGTTAGCGCGGGGTCGCACGGATGGGGGGCAGATGGAAAAGTCAGCATAGATGGATTGTGCCTCTCTCCTTATGTCAAAAAACCTTTTAACTCAAAGGTAATAAAAAGTTTCGTACCTGAACTAAGAAGTCATAAGTGTTTTTGCGTTTCGGGATTCCTATGTTATATATAAACATTATGAATGTTTTACGTACTGGTATGAATATGTCTATTTCACGTATTCATGTATGGCTATGTTACTTTTAGAATTGAACTCTATTCAAATAATGACCAACCAGAGCACACCACACACAAAGAGCAATAATTCAAAAGGCTTGTATCTACTTTGAATGATCATGGATTTTTTGGCTGTCACGTATGAAGGTTTTCACAATGCCAAAAACAAAAGAGTTTTCTCAAGAAATTTGTACAGTGATAATTGACTATCATAATCATGGGATGGAATATTGAAAGATCTTCAATAAATTCAATACCCTCATCAGTGCAATTAAAACCATCCTTGAGAAATGGAAGCAACATGACCTGACTAGGGATCTGCCTCAAGCAAGACCTCTATGTAAATTAAATGGATAATCAGTTATATCTATTCATCAGGAAGTAATTCAAAACTAATCCACTATCTGGAGAGAACATCAGAAGGATCTGCAGACAGTTAGGACAGAAGTGAGCAAAGATGCATTTCATCAGACATGCCACCATGTAGGTCTACATTTTAAGACACTTTAGTGTTTTAATGGTTGATTTTCATAACGCTATAAATTAATTGACAATACCAAGAAACAACGAAACTTCTTTGAAAACTCAACTACGAAAGGTTTATTATTTTAGCAGAAGTAAACAAGTCAGAGTGAGGAAAGATTCTTTTTGGAGTCGCAGGATAGTGTGATGTTCCTTGAGTTTGTTGGAAGTGTATATCACTGTAGCAAGTAGCTTGTGTGACTGACCGCAAGGTTGGTTCTTCTGTATATGAAGCTAGTAGCAGCATGTTCTTCAATGAAGGTTTCCATGTGGAATGTCTGTAGCAGAGGACATGAGAGAGGTCTATCTTGGCAGCTAACTAGGTGCTCTCTGACTTGTCATGACTTCCAAAAAGGGATAGAAAAAATAGTTCTAAAGAGGAAGAAGGAATCAATGCGCTTTGCCCCTGATTGGTCAGTCTGTGGCTGAATCGCTTGGCAGGGGCATTGATTCGCGTGAGGAAATAGATCTGTGACTGCTAAAACACCTCGGAAAAATTCCTTGTTAAAGCCCAGTCAAAGTGAGACACATCTACTCTTTGCTGATACATGTCTCAAAGAGCCTGCTTCATTTTCGAGAAAATATTATAGTCTAATGAGACAAAAATTGAAGAGGAAGTCCCCATGGTGTAGGGGCTAACATGCTGTACTCTGACATCAGAGTAATTGAGTTAGAAATATAAAAAGATAAAGATACTAAAAATTTATTAAATAAAAGAAATGAATTAATTTTCAAATGTTGACATAGAAATAAATTAGAATTAAAATGCTATGTTGATGATAATGAATTTCACTATATTGACCTTGATGTATAAATTGGATGTATTGTAGTTATAATACCTACTTTCAATATATAACAGATGTGATTTATAGAGGGGTCACAATAAGATAAGATAATTTATCTAAAAATTACATATAACATTATACACTTGAATTATTAAACAGAAGTAAATTGGATCAGTTTATTTCTTATTAAATTAACTACCTTGATCAGGTATTTGAATTATTTAATGGAACTGATTACACTTAGAAGTAGTGAACTAAATATGTAATTAATAATACTTAGACTTAATTAACCACTGATAAAAGGGAGCAAACTTAATAATTAACTGATTAAAATGTAAATAAAAGAAATTTACTACATCCCTTTTATTTCAATAATTCAAACTAAATATAGTCCTAAGATTTTTATTATATTAGACTAAATGGTTATGATATTAACTGATTAGTTCAGAGGCTACCGAATTTAACAACATTTCTTGTCTTTCATAAAATAGATAAATTTCATGTAGATTAGGACATGTTATGTTATGAGAATGATTATTGTTGTAATATATGATTAATTCATAAATTATAATTGAATAAATAATTAGATTTTTAACTGATAAATTGAGATGCACTGAAAAATATTCAGATATTCAGATTATTATACAATATGAATTTTTTGAAGTTTTTTAAAAAATGAGAAATTAAGTAAGACTTAAAAACATAAACTATATTTTACCAGTCTATTATTCTAGTGTAGCACTGATTATTTAATGTAATAAATATAATATATATGTAATAAATATAAATATTCGATTGGGTTAAATACTCTTAAATAGAATTTTTTTTAATATGAATTTTGATGTATAAATCTAAAATGTTTGATTCATGATAAACTTACTTTCCCAAGAATAGCTGTAACCCTCCATTAAATTGTTTGCCATCTGATGATACAATCCATACAAAAGGATTGTTGAAATAAATTAATAATGGATTAACATCTGTTGAGTTTTGCCTGATACTAATGATATGATTGCTTTGTAGGTGAGTTTTTTTTAAATATTTTTATATATTGATAGCCATGCATTGAGCACTATTAGTCTAATTTTGGACTGAACTTATATGAAATACATATATATATATATATAGCCACAGATAAGATTAAGAACACAATGATTCAGTTGATGGCAATACTAAAAGAAGACTTTGTAGACTATTTTGAAAAGTTGAGGATAAGTTTGTGAGGTTCCTAGGGGAATATTTTGAAGAGAACGAAGGTATCATTCCCCTAGATTGGCCATTTTTTTGTCAATATTACAAAATAACTGAATACTTTTAAAGATAGACAGAATATGGTAGAAGTAATAAAGCTGTCAATAACAGCTTATTATTATTGTTCAATAGATTGTCTTTTATTCTTACTTCATAAACCAAAAGAACTTTTTTATATTACTCAATAGAAAGTTGCTTTTCACTAAGTGGCAGATGAATTGAATAGTTCCTCGTTGTCAGAAAGAGATTTGGGTGTGTGAAATAAATAACGATTTACCAGTGTTGAGACTGAAATATATCATTTAATGACCCATGGCTGACAATGTCAACTTGAAAGGTTAACTGCATATGAAGTTCACACCAAAATGCTTTGGAGAGAATCAATTGAAAATAAGAATAGCGATCACAGCAAAAAGCAAGCAAGAATGAAAGAAAAGAGAACTAAAAGAGAATTTAAAACATAAATATGAAAGAATGGAAAGTCACGAAGAAAAAAAAAAAAGAATTGTTGAAGAAAAGAAAGAAGAGAATGCTAAAGACAAAAATGAGATGGAAAAGAAAAAGAAGTTACCTGAAACCCCTACGTTGCCATTATTTCCATGTCCACTCTGACCTGGAGTAGTAATACATGTTTGGATATCATCTTTTTTTTAAATTGGTATACTTGAAAATTTTTAGCATTAGATAGAAATACTTATAACTATGTGGATATTAAGAATGATATAAGAGAATAATTCTGCTCCTACTCAAAAGAAAATAATAAAGAATCTTTCTTTAATACAGAAATTTAAAATGCACCTGCCTGTTAAGTCATATTGTCAAAGAGCATTCAATTAATCCACAAACATACTGCTATGTATGGTCTGAAATTGCATTGAAAATGAATTATTATGCATGTGTATATTGTATTTCGTCATATTGTTCAAGAATTATAATGAATTAAGATTGAATAACTGCCATGCATATCATCTAGTCACATGACTTAAGTACATGTCATGATTATATGACTTTGATAATGAAAATATTGAACTGCTGAAGGATGTTTTTTGTTGCTTTATCATATTTACCCAACCCCTCCGCTCGGGCAGGATATGACACAAGGTCAATTTTTTAAGCGGAGTTAAACAGGTTTGAATCCAGAGTTTTTCTTCTCCCAGACTAGTTGCCTCACCAAGGTTGAAGAACCTAGTCTACCCTACTATTTACCCATAGCTGGAGGGAGAATAATTGGATTCATACCTTTCCCAAGGGTATTAGTGCTATGTGAAATGCAATCAGTCCAGGATTTGAACTCGTGTCGCCGTGTCCAATTCCTGCGGCGATAACCATTACACCACTGGCACCTTTATAAAGCAACAAAAAACATCCTTCAGCAGTCCAATCTCAGAAGGCTGTCCCTCTTGACGGTAACAGTCCATCATCTAAAGAATGTAAGGGTTCATTACTTGATGCCTGATGTGCCTCTTTAATTGGAAAAGAAAATTTAGCTAAGACTATTTTTTCCTCCGTAGCCTTAGTAAAAGGAACTGGTCTTGGAGAAAGAAAACTTTGAATTAAAACCAATTCTTTGCCAAGTTGGTCACCTTGTGACACCTTCCCAGTGAAATCTGCTAAAAGAAACAAAACAAATAACTAAAAACAGTTGGATATGAGGGTCAGCTGAAAAGTCCATAGACTGACCAAGATACTCAATGGATACTGGAATGTAACCAAATAAGGTTTACTTTTCAACATAGTTCCCCTCACAGTTTATGTACTTCTTCCATTATTGTTGCAATGCTTGGATCCAATTAGTAAAAAGTCATCAACAGCAGATAGAACATCATCATGTAAACTTTTCAGCCCACACATATATAAACATAATGACCATTTTTGTAATATATATATATATATATATATATATATATATATATATATATATGCTCCTCTTTTCATTTGTGTATCTTAGATATGAAATTAAACTGTATCTGGCACTGTGGTTCCTGTTCTGGAGCTCTTAGCAATGTGGAGACGACTTTGATGTCATTACTCCTATGCCCACTCCTACTTGGAGTAACAGTAACTGTTAGAGTTTCATTTATTGATCAGAGAGGTTTGTTTGAAAATTATTAGTATTAGATAGAAATACTTGAAACCATATAACTGTGTGTAAATTATTAGGCTTAAGAATTATTACTTGAAGCTATACTTGTTGACAAAGGATTATGATTATTAGTTTTTTTGAAGTCATATAACAACTGTGTAGCCACCTACCACCAATCAAAAAAACTATCAAAGTTAGACAAACCAGACATGTTGGACACCGCTGGAGAAGTAAGGACGAACTCATAAGCAATATACTCCTGTGTAACCCTTCATATGGATGAGCAAAGGCAGGCCAACCAGCAAAAACCTATATACAATAGCTCTGTGCCAATACAGGATATAGCCTTGAAGACCTACTGGGAGTGATGGATGATAGAGATGAGTGATGAAAGAGGGTCAGGGAAATCTGTGCTGGCAGTGTGACATGATGATGATTTGAAGCTATAATTGTTTCCAAAATTTTCTATCATTAGTTACTTGAAACCATACAACTGCTTGCAAAATAAAAGACTGACTTTGGCATTAAATAACCTAGCAAGAGTTGACATGTAGTAAAATGAACCAACCAATATTTTGTTTTGTTTTGTCAACCTCTTTTATACAGATCTTTAGTCAAAGAATTTTCAGGTAGATATAACTGAAGTTTAAATGACACCAAGTCTTATTCAATTCCGTTATATTCTTTTAAAATTTTTCTGATTCTTTTTTTTTATGTCATTATTTTGGAATTATGAGTTTAATTGTCATTCTTGTAAACTTTGTCCGTCATGAAGATAAGTTCAAAAATATACTTGTCATAGTTACTATTATTCTTTATACTTTAGAATTGTCTGTTGGACAAGATATTTGGAGAAATCTCAAAAGGATTTGGCTGTCAAATATGAAAAGGCTTATTTTAAATTCAACAAAGTATGTCTTAGAAACTCTTGCATAAATCCAAAGTGAACAATGTTTCCTCAAGGTTCACTCGATACAAACAATTCAGATAAAAATCTTCAACATGAAATTGAAAAGATATGTTTATAATCAAGTAATAAAAAAGATTTTTAAGTATTTCAATTCAGCCTGGAACCAAAGAAAATGACAAAACAGAAAGAAAAGTAAATAAATATTAAAAAAAAGTAGATTAAAGAAATACAAAAATTAATAAAGACAGAAAAGAGAAGAAATAAAAGAAGAAATGAAGACAAGAATTTTTTTTTTTTTTTTACTCCTTGTAAGTTTTTGTGCACCATCTTTAATTGGTGATTTTTTGCTGGAATCCAAGTGATAGCAGGTCTGTCCAGGTTTCCAGGACATTTATAAGTATTCATAACAGTGCTGTGGTCAGGATGTTCTCAATTCTTTCTCTGATCTTCACTTCCGCCTCTTCACCAGGCCCTTGGTGACTGTCCCAAAGGCCATGACAAGAAATTGTTTCACCTCTATCTTCATGTTCCACAGATTTTTCTGCTCTTTGACAAGATCCAAGTATTTGTCTATCCTCATGCTTTCATTCATTTTTATTCTGGTCCACTGGAATGGCAAAATCCACAAAATGTCAAGTTTTTTTCTTTGTCCTTTTTAATTGAAGTCTGAGGGACCGCAAGTCTCTTCAGTTCTCCAAAACCCTTCCAAGTATTCTAGCTGATCTTATGTTGTAGAGTGGCTAAACACCCCTTCAGCACTCTACTAGATGGACTAGCTCATAGCCAATAATAGCTCATGATTGAAGACTTTGGGTGTTGATTTAATAAGCTGATTAATATTCGGACTGATCTTACTTCGTTTGCTTATACTGCATTTTGACCCTCCTCCATTTCTTGTAAATTCTCTTGATAATTGTTTGTAACTTATTGTACTGTGTCTTTTTTGTATGTATTTGTTAGTACCAGATATTGGTGCTGAATAAATATATTAACCACTCGTTCTTCTCTGTGTATCATTCACCTCAACGATACAACATGTTAACAATGCTGTTGTCATAGATGATCTCAATTCTTTCTTCTAGTCTCTTTTCAAGGTTCTTTTGGACTATTTCAAGGCCACTAATTACAACTTGTATGACTGTCAACTTTATGTTCCATAACTTTTTCAGCTCTCAGGCAAAATTCAGGTGCTTTGCCAGTTTTTCACTATCTTTATTTTTATTCTGAGGATCAGCTAGAATGGCAAAATTTACAACATATTCTCTTCTTGATTATTAAAACTAGGTCCAGTTTTGTGGCCTAGACTGGGTGTTTCATTTATATTCTATATTCTCAGACAATTTTGTGCGTCTCCTTTTCTAGGACACATTCTGGTTTGTGTATATACCATTTTTCAACATGGTCAGACTTCACTCTTTTGCCCAATTCCCTATGGATCACTTTTCCTACCCAGTCATGCCTGCTCCTGAATTCCTTTTGTGCTGGTTTGCTGCATTTGCTTATTATGTGATTAACTGTTTTATCTCTCTCCAAATAGCCTACACTCGCTGTTCAATGTATTATAGGTTTTCAGCTTTTATATTATTACAATTCAATTCACCATTTATAGTGCAGCTCTGCACTCAGTCCTGAAGGTGGTTTGGTCACTTTACAAGAGACTCACTACACTCACACCCTTGATTGCTATGTGAAGCTGCTCATGGCACTCACAAACTCCACTATACAATATTTGAAATATCATCATATAATCTCATGTACATTGTCTTCTCACAAAATGTCGAAAGTCTCTTTTCCCATTTTTTTGGAACCATTCCAAGAGCACTAACTACAATTTGTATCCTTGTCACCTTCATATTCCATAGGTCTCTGGCTAGATCCTGGTATTTTCACTCAATGGTCAACTGTAAAGGCAAAATCCACAAATTGACAAGTTCATTTATTCTTGTTAATTAATACTTGGTTTTATATTTATTTTTTTTATTATTATTAAATTCTGTTTCAATTTTAGTCTGTTTGGAGATTTATGATATATGTATTCAAAAATATCAAGTTCTTTTCTGGTGAGGATTTGGAGATCTGTTTGTATCTCAAAGTGACAAAAAATTTTAAGCATCAGATTTTCTAAGACGAGTTCTGGTTTGTGCATATACCATTTGTCAACAACTTTAGTCTTTTGAATGATTCTCAATGAGTCACTTTTCCCACCCAGTCATGCCTACTCTTGTATTTCTTTTCTGCTAGTTTGCTACATTCACTTTATAATTATCATATAAATGATAGATGAATATTTTCGTCTGCCTAATATATTTTTATTTCATAAAATTTGGATCATTTAAAACCAAAAACAACTGTGTTCATCAAACTTATTTTATAGATATAAAAGTTCAATACAAAATCATGATTGGAAAATTAATTTTGAGAAACTTTATTTCATAAAAAGTCTATAATTTAAAATGTATTATTTAAATCAGCAAAAAAGCAACATTCTGTAAAGAAATTTAATTATGATTCTTTTAAACTCTTGTCTCGTCTAAAAATATTTCATTGAAACAAGGATTTATTTGAACAAAAAAATAGATACGTGAGACAGAAAATTGCTTATTTGATTTTTTTTTTCTCTCACTAAATCTTGAAAATGTCCTTTTTTTCTTTTTTATCAAATCAGAAAAAAATATTTGATAAAAAAAGCAATTAATGTGACTCATTCAAATAATTATTTACCAACATTTAATGATTTTTTTCAAATTTTAGAGAGCATCATATAAATTAGAATCTATTTTATTATACCTATATTGGGAATGATTGGAAGTAGGAAAGATATTAAGTTCCCTCTCATCAAGAACCAATAGTATATCCGTGATATACTAACACAGAAAACAGTGGAAGGAAAGACAGAATAAACTCACTGACAAATACAAGAGCTTTTAATATCTTGTGGGGTTTGAGTGACTGAGGAATAAGGGGCTAAGGGCAAGGCTGTGTTGCCGTAAGATATCTGACTCGATATTTTGGTTATATTATTTTACCCCCACATTGACTGGCCAGCGTAATGCCATGCCAAAGAAAGCCCCAAAAGAATTATACAAAAGAAATAGAAACAGATGAGAGATGAAGACGTTTCTTTTATACGTTCCGTTATTTACTGGGTTCAACCACCATTCAATGGATGAGGGAGTTTTTCCTGAATACATTGAAATGGTTGAATCCCCCAGTTTAAGGTGTCAAAAATATGTTAATTCGTTTCATGTATGTATGTATGTATGTGTCCGCATTTGGTATTTCGGGCTTCCATAAGGGTTAGTTTTCTTTTGGAAGTTTTGTCAAAGTCCGGTAAGAGTTAGTTTACAGTTCATTCATGGGTCTTGTATATTTCAGCATAATGCTGACTGATTGAGAGAGGACTGCTACTGGGTGAAGGAACTAACAGACGTTACGTCCAAAGACGTATGCGTGGTGCCCAAAACACCAGACAGCAAAATGGTGTTGTTGGTTTGACGGACACTGCCTGAAAGAGAAAGAATACTTTGATCCCTTTGTCAAGAGGAAAGCCTTTTTTCTTTTACGCATGCGTCATCTCCTTTTCCATTAGAGACCTCTGGGAGTTTCTTCAAATTTAATAATTTTCTTTTTATTTATTTATTTTTTTAAATTTAATTTAAAATTTTTTTATTTATTTATTTGTTCCCTACAATCTTATATATTTAATATACTTTACAATGGTGTTGAAAGAAAGAATACACAAACATGTTCTAACAACTAGAATTATAAACATTATTCTATGAATATGCAGTGTACAATAGGAACACAAAAATAGATAAAGCTTACTTGATAAGTGTAGGTAATATATATGCTTTACCACTCCTTGGCAAGGTCAGAGACAATCTCTACCTTGTGAAGAATGGAGGCAAAAAGAAGACGTGAATGGGTTTCGGAGACAGTCATGTGATATCCTTGAAGTTCCTAACAGACATGTAAACTATCTAAAGAAGATAATTATTTCTTGAATCCCTACCCACCTTTGTGTTTTTATAACCTTGTGCTTATGGTGCTGGACTGTCATCATACCAGTATAGTTTCAAATTACACCAGTTCTAAGTTTTAATTTTGTATAATTCAGTTCTTTTTCAGTGTGACACATTTAAATAAATGGACAAATTTAGAAACAACTGTTTTTGTCGAGAGGCTGTTTTTATAACATGTCAGCCTTTGTTAGGTTATTTAATACCAAAATCATTTAGCTTTTTCCTTCCTGCAAAAATATGGTTTCAAGTAACAAACAATAATTATCATTAGTAAAAATGATAGCTTCAAGTAACAATTCTTAACACAAATAATTTATATACTATAATATGATTTCAAGTGATTATTCCTATTTGAAAATGATAATAATAATATTTGCACACAATTATATAGTTTCAAGCATTCCTATCTAATACTAATAATTTGCATAGAATTATATGGTTTTAAGTATTTCAAGCAATTATATGATTACAAGTATTTCAAGCAATTATTTGATTACGAGTATTTCAAGCAATTATGTGATTATAAGTATTTCAAGCAATTATATGATAACAAGTATTTCAAGCAATTATATGGTTTCAAGTATTTCAAGCAATTTTGTAAACAATTGCAGCTTAAGAAACAGCTCTTTATACAAATGATTTACTTACAGTCATATTTTTGAGTATTCCTATCTCCTTTCAACCTCCTTGTTGGCAGTTGAAAGGATATAAGAATACTGTGAGATAGGTAAGACCCTCCACCAAAAAGGAGTGTCCTGGGTGTGATATTAAACTGCATCTGGGTATTAGGCTCTTGTTCTAGAACTTTGAGGAGTGTGGAGATACCAATTCATTAGCATTACTCTCAGGTCCACTCTGACCATGGGTGGTAGCAATTATCAATGAGTCTAATAGATCTGTTTTCAAATTATTTCTATTAGATATAAATACTTGATATCATATAACTGTGTGCAAAAGAATCTTTACAAAAAATATAAGGTGTCCTCATGGTGTTATGGTTAAAGCGATGGACTACAGAATTGTAGTTTGCGAGTTCCAATTGCAATCATGCTATTACGTTCACTTTCGAACAAATACCCTTGGAAAAGGTATGAACCTCCTTATACTCTAAGCTATGGGTTAAATAGTAACACTACTGTTCTTCGAGAAGGATAGCTTTGTCATTAAATGACCAACAAAGGTTGATATGCCATTAAACAAAGAAACTGAAACCAAACCAAAAAATATAAATATAAACATACAATGTATGTAATTTCCTAACCTCAAGGAATAAAATAACTCCAGAGAGGTTGAAATGCCATTAAAATCAATTGATTATATTTCTTTTCAAATTTATCTATTTAACTCATGAATGAAGTCCTAACGGCTAATACCACTCGAGGTCAGAGTGGATTTGGGAGTAATGAAGAGGTACTCAACAGTCTCCAGATACCCAAACAGGAGTCTCACACTCAGGAAATAATTGCTTTGATCTAGAGAGATTATTTGTTTATTCTTGCATTTCTTTTGTTTAAGTTTTATATTCATTGCTGTTATTAGAAAAAAAAGAAAAAAAAGAATGAGCTAACACATAGCAATAAAGATAAAATGACATGAGGATAAATCCTGATACAAAAAAAATATATTTAGATAATCATTGATATTGTGATTTTAATGAGATAAACTTTGATTATAATAATGATTGTCACTTAACACTCAGCAATATAAGGTACGTATCAAGGGTAAAGTGGAGCAATCCAGGGAAAGGAGTAGCACCCTCCCCTACACCTTGGTGTAGTAGCTATTGAAAAGTGATCCTTCTGGTCACCCTTGACTACGGTCGTCATCTTTACTTACCATAACAATGATAAAACAAATGAATATGTCCTATCACTCCAAAATACTAAAATGACCACTGTCTGAACAAAAATATATGGTAAAGTAATTATCATAGTCTCACCAAAAATATAAATCCAAGGAATTACTCTATGCAGAAAGTTGAAGAAAGAAGAAAGCGTGGAAAATTGCAAGTAAATTTAAACCTATATTATCACTAATTTCTTTTACTTATGTTTATTATCAAATGAATATGCATAAAGTTTGATGGCTGTAATCCACACTTGAATTAAGAATTCTATGAGTAAAAGGTGAAAATTGATGGAAGATGGTGAAGAACTAGGGAAAAAAGCAAAAAAACAAAAACAAATGAATAAGTCTTATCCCTCCAAAATACAAAAAGAACCCCACTCTCTGAGCTTAAAAGTATGGTATCAAGGCCTAAGTCAAGAATAAATGGATATATTTAACTCAGTTAAACTCACTTATTTTAAAAGTGTAAGTATCTTTTTTTGTAGTGTGTTTTTCCTCTAAAGAATACCAGGTCACATCAGTGACAGGAGCACAGAAATAATGATCAATCCTTGGGTCTAGTATATCAACATTATATTATCCATAAAAAATGACTGATAAGAATAAAAATTAACATGGGATTCAAATTACAAATATGCATGTCCTGATAATCAGGTACTCCCTTGATAGCTAACAAAGGGAACAAAGTCGGTATCCTGTGAATGTTGGCTGTTCTAATTTCAGGTACACAAACAAAAAAGCATCTATTCAACTCATTGATACCAGCTGAAAAAATGGCCAAGATAAAACAAAAAATGTACTTCACTGTTATTTTAAGAGCAACCTGATACAAAGAGGGTTTAGAAACAGAATAATAGAAATTTGGGCAAATTCCACAAGATGTGATACAAACCAAAAGTTTGCTGAACAAACAAGAATAATATTAAAGAAAGGTCGCCTTTCTGACCTCAAGATATTGAAGATATGTTGATAAGTAAATAGTGAAGAATATCACAAGAAAGCAAGAGGAACAGGAGATCTACTATACATTGATCAGCACATCCTCAACGAAAGAAAAACTAAACAAAAATTTAGCAATGGCATGGATTGATTACAAAAAGGTATACATTATGGTCCCTCAAAGCCAGACGATATACTGTCTCAAAATGTACAAGATCTCCAATGAAGTTCATCAAAGAAACCATGAAAAACTGGAAAGTTGAACTGACAGCAGGAGGAAAAAGTTTCACTGAAGTAAAAATCCAGAGAGGTATATTCCAGGGAAATGTGCTATCTCCATTACTATTTGTAATAGCAATGATGCCACTCATCACATACTTAGGAAATGCACCGGCAGAGACAAACTACATAAATCGCAAGAAAAGATAAACAACCTTATGAACATGGACAACATCAAACTGTTTATCAAAAATGAAAAAGAATTGAAAACTTTAATATAGGCAGTAAGTATATACAGCCAGGATATAAGGATGGAATTTGGCATAGAAAAATGTGCCATGCAAATAATGAGAACCTGAAAATAGCCAATAACCAAAGGAATAGAACTACCAAATCAGAAAAAAAATCTGAACACTTGGAGAAAAGGAAAATTATAAGTACTTAGGAATATTGGAAGCAGACACCATTAAACAAGCAGAGATAAAAGCAAAAATTAAAAAAGAATACCACAGGAGAATCAGAAAATTACTTGAAACCAAACTATATGGCAGAAACCTCATCATTGGTATAAACACCTGGGCTGTCCCTCTTGTAAAATACTTGGGACTATTCTTGAAGTGGATGAGAGAAGAACTTCAAAAAATGGACCAGAGAACAAAAAAATCATGATGATGCATGAAGCCTTGCATCCCAGAGATATCATAGACAAGTTGTATGTAACAAGAAAAGAAGGAAGATGAGAACTTGTCAGCATTGAAGATAGTGTTGATACATCGATAAGATGATTTGAAGACTTTATAAAAAAGAACACAGAAAGGCTAATTATAGTGGCCGGAAAGAACACAGACACAAGAAGCAACAGAACAAAAATCGAAAGAAAAGCAACTGTATGGATATTTCAAGCAGCAAACAAGTGAAATCTCACATGAGAAAATTTGGACATGGCTAAGAAATTGAAATTTAGAGAGAGAAGCTGAATTTCTTCTAATTGCAGCTCAAAACAATGCCATAAGGACAAACTATGTGAAAGCAAAAATAGATGATACTACAAAATAATAAGCATAGGTTATGTGGTGTTAGAGACAGAATGGTTAATCATATTAGTGAATGCAGCAAAATATGCAAAAGAGTCTAAGATTAGACACAACTGGGTGGGGAAAGTGATCCACTGAGAATTGTGCAAGAAACTTAAATTTGACAATTAGAACAAGTGGTCTATGCACAACCTGAAGAATGAGACGCTGTCCTGGAGAATGAGATGCTCAAAGTTCTCTGGGATTTTGAGATAGAAACAGATCACTAAATATGGGCCAGACAACCAGACTTAATGATAGTCAACAAAAACAGAGAACCTGTCAAATAGCAGACTTTGCCGTCCCGGCAGACCACAGAGTAAAATTAAAAGAAAGTGAAAATACAGATGAATATCTCGATCTTGCTAGAGAGCTGAAGAAGCTATGGAACATAAAAGTGACAGTGATACCAAATATAATTGGTGCAATTGGAATGATCCCAAAAGGACAAATAAAGACCATCAAGACTACAGCATTGTTGAGATTGGCCAGAATACTGAGAAGAGTCCTGAAGACCTGAGGAGACTTATTGTCACTCAAACTCCAGTGACAAACCATCAGTTAACATTGGTGTGAAAAGCTCTCAAAGGATTAGAATGACAATAATAATACTGGTGGACTTGGAAATAAGAAGACCATCCAAACCACAGCATTGTTGAGATTGGCCAGAATATTAAGAAGAGTCCTGGAAACTTGAGGAGACTTGCTGTTACTCAGATTCCAGTGGAAAACCATTTACTAAAACTGTGTGCAAATAAAACTATTTGTGTTAAAGAGAAATACTTGAAACTATTAACTGTGAGCTCTGGCTAATTTAAAAATTGTTACCTACAAACTATTGGTTTACATATATATTTAAAATATGTTTATAAACAGGATTTAGTATTAAATAACCTGCATAGGTTGATATGCCATAAAACACAATCAATCAACACCTACCTTCCTTCTTTTTTCTCTTCTTTCAATTCCATTCCATTAAAGCATATGAAAAGTGTCTGATGTATAGCACTGTCAGTTTCTCCCTCTCTTTTCTTCTTCAATGTGTTGTGTGTTCTTTATAGAAGGTGACGACAGGCTGTGACATTCAAACACATGCATTTATATCTTATTCTGTTGATATAATAGATCATTATCAACACAAAAAATGCCTTAAAAAGAAGTGTGAACTTGTTTATCACAGAATCAGACATCTTCACATGTAAATTGCGTTAATTTGTTTGTTTTCCCTAACACTTTTTTCTGAGAAAGTAAAACAATAAACTGATCACAAAAATTATTAAAGATTATCAATAAAAATCCTCCAATTTTTTTTTTTAATAAAAGCCTGGAAACTCTAGCTCAATTTTTTTAATTAATTTTATTTTGATTTTTTTTCAAATTTGTAAAAAAAAAAATATATACATATAAACATTTTTTCTCATCTTAAGATTTACAATTCAACTATTTAAACATATTTTTTATGTATAATCATTTTTGATTCTTAATTATGGCTATCTTTGTGGCAGAGCCGTGTTAAGAAGATGGCATAAGACAACAAGAATCCACTTGTATTTGAAGTGGGGGGCATAATTCCCAGTTTTAAAGATTGAAAAAGCAAACATTTCAAGAAGAATATTACTTTACGATATTTGTTACTCGCTCCACCTAACGGGCAAGTGTAGCACAAGACCTTTTTTTAGGTGGGTCCGGGGGCAGGGCCATAGCCCACACGCGCCCAGCATTTCCCAAAAATGCCTACGGCCCCTTTAGCATTGCCCTTATTAGGGGCACCTCAGACGCCGGGCGACCAACCCAACCTCCCCGAAGGGGGTAATAGCCTGGGGGGAAGGCCCCCTGAGGCTGAAGGAAATCTTCAGGTGCCGAGACATACTCGGCTGGATCCGTGCCGCAGTAAACACGACCGGCCGAAGTGCGACCCAACAACTGAAGAGGTGCAGTACTGGGATACTGCTTTACAGTTACATAGGCAATTCCTAGTTCCTTTATAGTCTTGGAAGAGTCTATTTATAGAAAAGTGAGGTAGGTGAGTTCCATAATAACTCTAGTCAGTATGTTAAAACTAAAACTTATTCAGAAGATTCAGAAAGAATGGATGCTGCTGACTAAGAATTGCAAAATAAGATCTCATTAGATACTCAGTGTTGGATTGCAGCCTCAAACTAAGTGAGTTAAAACTCAAGTCATGCTATTACATTCACATTTGAACTAATACCCTTGGGAAAAGTATGAACCCCTTTATCCCTCCCAAGTATGAGTTAAATAGTATTATGTCTATTCTTCAACAAGTATGGCTTTAGTATTAAATAACCCACAAAGGTTGATATACCATTAAACAAAAGTAACCAAACCAAACTAAGAAACTCTTCAAATAGAGGGAACCAATGAATATAGTTGCTTTGAACATTTCCCATAGAAAAGGGATGAACTGGCTACATTCCAGTCTTGGGAAAGTAGTTGAAGTGATGATAAGCAATACTCTGCCATAAGACAAGACAACCAGTTATGCACCCTACTTAAACTGCAAACACAAGCGAGTTCAAGTCTCATTGAGTACCCCATTAACAAGTCTTTGTGCCCTATATGTTCTCTGACGAAAACAACAAGCTAGAAACATACATGTATGTAAGAACAAAATAAATAAATAAGTAAATTAAAAAATACAAATCTCTTCATGGACCTACCCATTTTAAAACACCCTATTTAATATAGACAAAATAAGCTGAAAGAAACCTGTCCAGCAATAGGAGCAGTAATCCATCCTTGCATGAATGTCTTTTGTATGAATACCTAAAGCATTAGTTGTTTAATATTTTCTGGATTAACAGAATTTTGGTATCATTTTTGCAAAGGCCCTTTCCAATTGATGCAATATGTGTCTGCATAAAAGTTGGATGGATGCATTTACCTAACCACTTCAGGCTGTGATTCAAGCTCAATTTTTAAACAGAGTAAAGATGGTTTGAATTCAGGGTTTTCATTGTCCTAGACTGGTTGTTTACCTAAGTCAATGATCCCAGTTTGTTATAGTATTTACCCAATAGCTGGGAGGAGAACTGATGGATTCATGCCTTTCCTAAAGGCATTAGAACAAATTGAAAAAGCCTAGTCCAGAGTTTGAACTCAAGCCAATAATCTCATTTACTATGATAATAAGCATTACTCAATTCCCACCAAGAAGTGTTCGATGTATGCTGAAAAAAAAACAGTTTTCTTTTTTAATTTTTTCTGTAGCAAATTGTCATAAAAAGCAAACAAAAAGATTTGTTTTAGAACAAACTTGCAGAAGCATATACCTTTGTAGGGAGATAATAAATAATCATCTATCTTAATGAATGGACATGCCCATTGGATGCTTCATGGCAGTTTCAGAAGCCCATTCTTTACCTTTTTCACCACTGTTTTTTTAATAGTTTTGACATTGTTTCCTGCCACTACAATGGAACAGTAAAGCCATATAGCAATAGTCATTTTACCTCCATCATCAAGTAAGCCTTTTTTAATTTTTTGGACCCTTTCTACAAATTGCTTGTCATAGAACAAGATGTACATATTTCTACCTGTTAGGACATGCTGATTTATTTTTTCTTCTTAATATCATTGGTATGTATAAACTAAAGTTGCTGGCAACCGTAGTCAAGGGCGACCAGAAGGCTCCTTTTTCAATAGCTGCTACTCCGAGGTGTAGGGAGGGGGCGCTCCACTTTACCCTTGATACGTACCTTATATTGTTGAGTGTTAAGCAAGTAGGAATCAAGTACCATTTTAAAAATCTTTGGTATAATGCAACCTGGGATTGAACCCAGGCCTACTGGACCATTGGCAAACACTACCCACTAAGCCAATGAGCTGGTTATGTATACTATGTATATAAAAGGTTAAATGTTCTTGTACATAAAAATGCTTTGTCTTTCTTTCCATCATGTACTGTATTAATATCTTACAAATATACTAATGTTAATATTGACCCTTAGTGAGAAGGGATTCGACCAAACATCTTTCCAACTTCCAAACTCACTAATACCTTGAGAGATAAAAGTAAAATGCAGAGAACAGTAACTTGTCAAAATTACAAACAGCAAGGAGGAAAACAAAAACTTGTCGCAATGACTCTGTCTCTAAATTTACTAGATTTATTTTTTGGCGTTAAATGTATTAAATGTGGGGGAAAGCAGAGGTGGGGGGGGTCTTCTTACCAGTTCTGGGGCAGACATATGACCCAGTGACAGTATGCTTATAGTTAAATAGTTATATTTACTGAGTCCTTGGAATAATATCCAAGTTCCAACTTTTGAGGAGAGAATCTCCATAACATAGTTGTTAACACACTGGACTGTGACATTGAAGTAAGCGAGTTCAAACTCCAGTCATGCTATTATGTTCACTTTTAGACTATTATGCTCAGGAAAGGTTTAGTGATTTACTAAGTTTTTTGCTCAGATGATGCACAAGGCCATGTAAATGAGGCACCCAATGAGATCTGAACTCATTCATGAAGTTTTACTTGTCTAGCTTGCTAACCATTACACCACCCAAGGTTCCCACCTTGGAAAAGGTATTTTTTAAAAAATACCACTACTGTCCTTTTACAAGGATACCTTTGGCATTGAACAATCCATTAAGGTTGATAGTCAATTAAACAAAGAAACCAATCAACCAACTTTTGAGTGGGTTCAGACATAAGGTTGCTTGTTCACAATTTTGTCAACCAAGTGAATCTACAATAAGCCTAACATGGTAGCACCTGAGAGGGCTCTATCGTTGGGTTAAATAGAACTAATGGCATACTTATGCTAAACTGAATTGTTTGAAATTGAAATGTTTTTGACAATTAAACTGTACTTACATTTAAACTGTGTCCTTATGCTAAACTGAATTATTTGAAATCAAACTGGTTTTGGACATTGAAACTGTACTTACACAAAACTGATTTGTTTAATATAGAATTGTTTTGACATTTAACTGTGTGTAAACAAAATCGGTACTTATACTAAACTGAATTAGCTCTGCTTTACTAGATTGAAGAGTTTGACATAAAAATGTTTTTCAGAATTAAACTGTACTTACATTTAAACTGCATACTTATCCTAAACTGAATAGTTTGAAATAGAACTATTTGTATAAAAATGGATTTGGTGTTAAATAACCTACAAAGGTTGATATACCATAAAACCCAAACAACCAACCAACCAACCAACAACAAAAAGCCTTACGTCTCATGGTCCCCTGTCATCTTCAGTGACATCATTAATTCACCAATCTCTTTCTAATCATGATCAGACTGACATGCAGATTATATCAACACATCTGATGTCATAAGTTTGATCCAAACTGCAACTTGTAATATCTCACTTCAAATCAGAAATAAAATTGAAACTGAATTGTCTGAAAGCAGTCAATTTCTTTCCATTGAGTTCTTATAGAGAGGATCAGGAATGTTCTAACAGGGATAGAAAGATAAGAGCTTAGTCTTAGAAGTGTTGAAGGACACAAGCCATTGTCTACACCATTGCAGAATCAAATTGAAGACATGTCAAGACGATTATGAGAATTGGCTGAAAAATTCATTGGCTGACCAAGATACTTCTATGGAATGTGACCAAATGACATTTATTTTCCAACTAAGCCTTTCTTGCAATCAGCAAACTTCTTCCATCAGTGTTGCAGTGTTTAGATCCCATTGATAAAAAAATGCAGATATACCATTATAATATGAAGCCCATTTGGCTGGGTCTGTTAAATACACTGATTGCATCTCTGCAGAGAGTTAAGACTACCTCTCAATTAGTGTCCTGGATATGACACTAAACAATCTGATGGTAAGGCTCCAAAACTGGTGCTTTGGGAAATGTGGAGTAACCCTTCATTGGCATTGATCCCAGGTCCACTCTGACTCAGAGCGGTAGCACCTGATAGAGTCCTATCAATAGGTTGAATAAACCTGTTTGACATTTAAACTGTGAGCAAACAAATGACTTGTGTTGAGTTGAATTGTTAGAAATAGAATTCTTCGACCATTAAAAGTGTGTAAACAAATGACTGTCTAATTGAATTGTTAGTGATACATACTAATACTTGGAACCATTTAACTGTGTGCAAAAGAATCAGTAATGTTGAATTGAATTATTAGTGCTAAATTGCAATAATTGAAGCTTTTTAAATGTGTGCCAAAATTGAATTATTGCTATAACATAGCAATACTTGTAACTATTTGACAGTTAAATTGTAATTATTTGTGTTAGATAGCAACATCTTAAACCATTTAACTTTGTGCAAACAAAAGATTAAATGTACAGAGGATTATTTGTTTTCAATAGAAATACTTGAAACCATTTAACTGTGTGCCAAAAAAAATGAGCTGAGGCTCAATTAAAAATGTTATGAACAAAATGTGTTTACAAATCATATATATTTAAGAAATATATATAAAGACATTTTGACTTTAAATAACCTACAATGGTTGATATGCCATCAAACCAAATCAGTTATATGAACTTTTCTGCCCACCTTCATAAAATTTCTCAAGGTCACATGGTAAAGAATTATATCATCTGCAAAATATTTGGCCATGAGGACTGTTAGGTGGTTGTTGGTGTTGAAAAATTGACAATGTAAAAAAAAGTACATTTTTCATGATCAGCTTGTGAACTTACTGATATGCAAACATATAAATGAAGGTTTCTAAAAAGTTCTGTACGTGACTAAGAAAGTAATGACCCAGAAGCATGAAATATAGATGCAATTTTTATATTGATTTTGACCTTCAAGTCCCTTGATACAGTTTTCTAATGTTTTTTTAACCTTTTTAAAGAATATAGAGGAAATGTTTTTTGAAAACTTCTTCCTTATATTAATAAAATTCTCAACATTTGTTTTCATGTGTGTTTGTGTATATATATAGAGAGAGAGGAAAGGCACATTCGTGCCTCTCCTCTAATTACCAAAAAGTTGTTACTGAAAATACCTCCATATTACACAAAGAAAAAAAAAACAAACAAAAACTCCAAATCCTTGAAGATCTCTATATAAACATTAAGAAACATTCCAAAAACAAGATCAATTTCAAATGTAGCTGCTGCATTTTGAAATGCCTTTAACATTTTTCCTGCTTATTCTCCCTCTTATCTCCAGTAAAATTCTTCTCTTTCATAAATTCTCCTCCCACTTATTCTTTCTCCTACTCTTTAAATGCATACAACTTGTTATTGTGTTTGTTATTTCAAATATTCATTCCTCTGAAGATGGCTATAGCTGGGGCCAAAAGTGCTAAGGGAAAATATGGCACCTTTTTTAATTCATTCCATCCAGATGTCAAACAACTTACACAAAAAATTGAATGGATCACTAACAAAATAAGCACAAGTAAAGTGTCTCTCTTATTCAATCAAACATGTTTAAAAGAGAAAATGCATATATACGTGGTACATTCAATAAGTTTCCACATTTTTTTTGTACTAGCATTTAAAATTGTAGTAGACTCTTGAAAATTCAGGATGTTATTGCTATACATCTTATGAGATGACTGACCAATTTTTATGATTTCAGGTTCAAATGAACAGCTACAGCAGCAATTGGAATACACCCTACTAAAGCCAGATTGTCACAGCTGATAAATTTCAAAAATGCAATCTGGACATGAGGACACTTTAGAAGAACGATATGCAATAAAATTCTATTTTAAACTTGGAAAAATGCCACAGAAATGTATGGAATGCTTCAAACTGCTTTTGGAGCATCTTGCATGAATCGAGCATCAGTTTTTGAGTGGCATAAGACATTCAAGGAAGCCAGGGAGTCTGTGAGGGATGATGAGAGGTGTGGGAGGAGTAAGGCAGTCAATACACCACAGTTGATTGGCCAAACGGTTAGGGTTACTATGTTGAGGTTTTAAGGGAGTTCAGGAAGAGATTTCTTGGGAAGAGGCCAGCACTCTTCAAATCGGGTCAGTGGCATTTCCACCAGGACAATGCACCAGTCTACAACTCCATCCTTGTCACAGACTATTTGACCAAGATGGGCATCAATACAGTTCCTCATCCTCCCTATAGCCCAGACCTTGCTCTCTGTGACTTTTGGTTATTCTCGAAGCTCAGAGGCTGTCGTTATGAGACAATTGAGGAGATAAAAGAGGCTGTGATAAAGGTCATTGACATGCTCACACAAGGACTTCCATGGGGCCTTCCAGAAGTTGTTGGAACAGTACAACAAGTGCATTGCAGCCAGAGGAGATTACTTCAAAGGGGACTGGAGTTTCATGTGTGTACTATCAATAAAAGTGCCCATCCAAAAACGTCTGGAAACTTATTTAATCATCCTCGTATATATATATATATATATATATATATATATATATATATATATATATATATATACGACGATCGTTTAATAATTTATATATATATATATAGATATATATATATATATTTATATATAATTAAAATCAAGTAAAACTCAACAGATTTTAATTCATTATGAATTTATTTCAACAATCTGTTTGCACAGATTGCTTCCTCAGATGGCATACAATTTATTGGAGGGTTACAGATATTCCAGGAAAGAAAATTTATCTTAATTTAAACATTTAAGGAATTAAACATTAATTTTCATAAAAAATATCTGTATATACTTTACATAAAATCTTAATTCAACAGAGCATAATCTAGTTTTTATGTGTCATGTTAACAAACATTATGCTACAGGAAAAATTACTTACTCCTTAATTACAGTTGATTACAAGCTTTTTCTTCTATTTCTGCCTAATGACTGTGCAGAGCAAGAGTTCATTGTTTGGATATTTTAAGTTTTAGGCCTGCTCTGCCAGAGTAGCATTGAACACTCTTCTTATGCATTTTTCTTATTTGCATTTTATCTTTTATTATTATTGTTACTTTTTGAGAATTTTTAATACCAGTGTTAACTGACAGTCTTTCACTAGAGTTTGAGTGACAGCAAGTTTTCTCTAGTCTCCAGGATTCTTCTCAGTATTCTGGCCAATCTTAATAATGCTGTAGTCTGGATAGTCTCTACTAGTCCTCTGATTTTAAGTCTTCCAGTTCCTTTATCAATATTTTGGGGATTATTCCAAGTGAACCTATAACAATTGGTATGACAACCACTTTTATGTTCCATAGTTTGTTTTTTTTTTAGTTCTTACTTTTATTTTTTTCTCTCTTGTCCACTGGTACAGCAAAGTCCAATATTTGGCAGGTTCTATTTTTTATTATTATTATTATTATCATCATCATCATCATCATACAACTTTTAAAAAGAAAGGAAAGAAAGCTGAGCAGCTAACAGACTTTTTCATTGATGATAACTCTTAGGCCAGATATGGTTTTGTGACCAAAACATACAAAGTTGAAATAGCATAGACACTGAGTCAACAGTACTTGGTGACTGTTAGTTTCTTGCTGATACAGTCATCAAATTATGGTTCATGCTATTCTAACTTGATATGTATTTTCTATTGACAACATTGGGCCCTTTATTTCTAAATATTGCAAACTAGATTATCAATATCAAATTATATATGTGTCTAAAATTGCCAATAAATAAGTACACTGTAACATTTTTATAAATAATTAATTTTCTTTTTAACTAAAGATACAAGAATTCTATTATTTCTGCTGGAATATTGATTGCCAAATACTTGAGCATTGAAACTTTGTTACCAAAAATATGAAAATACAACTGTCTCAAAATAAGTACGCCTCTTGTATATATTATTAGGTATTATTGATGACCAAACTCTAAGGCATTAAACTCTTGAATCAAAAATGTGAATATGCAGCGGTCCCAAAATAAGTATACTTCTTATACATATTCACAAAATTTTAATTTTGCTTACAGTTTCTAGATTTTGGTAATATATAATACCTAATGATATCCAGTCATCTGGGGCTGTAGAATACACCGACAGCTTCTCTGCAGAGGGGTAAGACCACCCAACAAGTGTCCTGGATATGACACTAAACAATCTGATGGTGAGGTTCCAGTAATGCTGGAGCATTGGGGAATGCAGAATATCCCTTCATTGCCATCACTCCTCAGTCCACTAGCACCTAATAGAGACTTATCTATGGGTCAAATAGAACTAAACTGTCTACTTATGCTAAACTGAATTGTTTGAAAAAGAATTTTTGACATTGAAACTGTATACTTATGCTAAAATGGATTATTTGAAATATAACTGTTTATATGTATAAAAATGGATTTGGCATTAAATAACCTACAATGGTTGATATGCCATAAATCCCAACCAAACAAAACTTTTTTGATTATATAATGTTCCACCTGGAATAATAAAATCCTGGCATCTTTGATTAAGAAGAAAATTAACTTTTTATAAAAATTTGGGTCATTGGCCTAATGAGAAGAATGTTCACCAGTGGTCCAGGAGACTGGGGTTCAATCCCAGGTCAAGTCATACCAAAGACTTAAAAAATGGTACTTGATGCCGCCTTGCTTAACACTCAGCATTATAAGGTAAGGATCAAGGGTAAAGTGGAGCAATCTAGAGAAAGGAGTAGTGCCCTCCCCTACACCTCAGTGTAGTAGCTATTGAAAAGGGAGCCTTTGGATCACCCTTGACTACAGTCGCCAACTTTATTTTTACTTATTTATGGACACTAATCTGTGTGCATAGGTGCATGTATGTATTTTTGTAATGGCATCTATTTACTGCAGTGGACAGGATGCAGCCCAAGGTCAGTTTATAAGCATTGTACAGCTAATTTGAATACAGAATTTTCCTTTTCCTAGACTGGTTACTCAGTCTGTTCAAGTATTTACCTATAGCTCAGAGGAGAAAGATTCATGCCATTCTTAAGGGCATTAGAGTAAAGTGAAATGCAAACTGTCTTATTCAGGATTTGAATTAGGATCACCGATTCCATTTCCTATCATGATAACCATTATGCTAAGCATATCTCCCTGTATGTATACTTAAGGGTCGACTGAAAAGTTCATAGGCAGACCAAGATACTCTCATGGAATGTGACCAAATGAGGTTTATTTTTCAACATAGTCACCCTTGAAGTTCACTCACTCTTTTCTGTGATGTTGCCGTACTTGGATCCCATTTGTCAGAAAGTCATTCACAGCAGATATGATATCTTCATATGAACTTTTCAACCTACCTATTTATTCAACTTTGATACGGCAAAAGTGCCAGAACAGAGAAAGATTTTTTATCAAAGTAAAAAACTTAGAATTCTCTGACTTGGAGAATAAAGCAATTTCCATTCCAATTTGCAACAGAAAGATAATGTTTTGAGTTTTGCATTACTGCCAAACATCCTTTTCTTATATAATTTAGGAATGATTTTTTTTATAATAATCATTTTTCCTTAACTATATTTTATCATTCAGTTTGGTTGAGCTTTGAACTATTCAAGTTAAGAGTTCAGGTGCATAGACGTTGGGTACAGTTTTACGCTCGCACACAAAGGATATGACAATCACCATTGTCATAATAAACCCCAGACAGGAAATGGGGCTGAAGTGTGGATGATGTCATGCCTGGAAGAGATGGTCCTGAGAATTAGATAATTTTGAAAAGGAGTCAGTTGAGGGTTTACATTGGACCATGTAGGCAGAAAGTTAAGTTCCTGCCATTGAGTTGGAAGTTAAGAGTTGGATTTTGACCATTGAAGATGTAGTTGGGTTTTTCAGACCTCTACCAACAGAGATCCTAAACATCACGGGATGCACAGTGCATTTGTGGGGTCAGATAGTATGGTTAGCTGAATAAGAATTGTGTCTCTCTATTCGTGTTGAAGAACCGAAGTCAGAAATTAATAAATGCATTCGTACCTGAACAACAGAGTCCACCTGTGTATTTGTATTTGCCTGTTTCCACCTGCATTTGTATTTGACTGAATATGAATATGTATTTGTAGTACTGTTGTTATTGATATCATTATGATTATGGTTGTGAGTATACAACACTTTTATAATATTACAGATAACTATGAGAATTCTTCACTCCTTTTTAAACAGAAGCATCATTATCATCATGGATAACTGTTACAAAAGGAACCCAATGGGTTCAACAAACAGCCGGTGTGTGAGTGTATATGTATGTGTTTGGTATGTACCTCTATCCTGGCTATTTTTAACCATCTTTTAAGTAAAAAAAAAATTGCATTGAATTTTTGAAAATTTCTCCTCCACAAGAATTCATGAAGAAAAAAACTTTACTTTTTTGTTTTTCCTCACATATTGTTATTCTCTTGTTTAGAAATCTGAAGCATCTTACATTCAAACAAAAGATTTATTCTTTCTGAATCCCCTCATTCATTGTTTCTTCAAATAATGATTTTATCATAAGTATACCTCTTCACTATTTCCCCAAAAAAGACTATTTCTTCTTCACCAAACATCTGGGAAACTTCTCAGAGTTCTCTAGTGAAGCACTTAATTCCCCCCCCCACGCCCCATACACTGCTACAAAGCTTTAACAGTTCATACAACGCATGAACCCATTGAGTTTCCATCATAACAGCAGTCCATGATGATATTGATTCTTCTATTTAGGATGAAGTGAAAGATTCTAATTATTTCTCTTATATTGAGGATTTGAATAATTTAAAGAAAAAAATTACTTTTAACATGAACATACTCCCCCCAAATTATCATGTAGTTTGAATGAAGCGAAAAAGAAAAAAGATCCCTTACTGATTATATTATGGAGGCAACCTGCCTTACCTTGAATTATAATGGACGGAAAGAAAAACAAGGAATTGTGCATAATGAAAGTGACTGTGTAAATCAATAAGAAATTCAGTTGGGATCCATTCTGTTATCAAGTGTCAAGCAACCACATTGACAAAGGAACAGATGAAAGACAGAGAGAGAGAGAGAGAGAGAGGAAGAAAGATAGCTAGAAAGAAAGAAGCAAAGAAAAGAAGAAAAGCAAGCAGTGTATATATGAACATCTTAAAATTTGTTTGGTTCCCTCTTAAACTACATGCAACTCAGTTTCAAACTGAACTGTGCATAGGAATATATTTAAAGTGTGTTGGTTTAATGAAAAATCTCACTCAGTTGTGCTGTTTTTGTTGGGTTATTGTTCTATTCAAATATAATAAGAATTTTGTATAGGTAGAATTTTATAGAAAGACAAAGGTAAGAAATTTTTATACTGTATTGTTGCATATTTATTGTTCATTTCAAAATAATTTAGTTTGTAAATGGGAAAAAATGATGGAAAGAAAATAATAGCATTTTACACTAATATACCAAAATCTTAAACTCCTTTGACTCCACATATAAACAACAAAGCACTTAGTTTAAGATGATGAACAGGAAAGTCTAGCAAACAAAAATCTAATTTCAGCACTGTTTGAATTTTAAAGCTCTTCTATCCAAAGTTTCTGTTGCTATTAGCCTCACAATATTGGTTGGATTTAATTGAAAGACTACTATATGGATGTATCAAGTGGATTCTAATTAAATGCATTGAGAAAAAAACTAGATAGGAACTACACAAGAACCCTACATACTGTCATGAACAAGTTCTGGAAGCAATACCCCACAAAGCAGCTGGAGCACAACCACCTACCTTCCATCTTACAAACCATCCCAATAAGACAAAGACTTGTGGGACACTGCTGGAGAAGTCGGTATGAACTCATAATCAACATTCTCTTTTGGACTATTACACATGGACATACCAGTGTTTGTTGACCAGCAAAAATTTACATACATCAGTTCTGTATGTGGAAACTGGATGATAGGTATGGATGGCATGAGAGAGTCATGGAACTCTGTACTGCCTATGTGACTTGACATATATATATTTGATTAGATAATGAAGACAAATTTTGTCTATATAATTTTATTATGATCCTTTTAAAGTTTACAAACAAGTGTTTAGGTTTTAGGTTGGAGATAGTAGACGAATTTGCTAAAATTGTCCCAAGCACTTTCAGATTTTTCATAGGCCATCATCAGAGGTTGTTTGCAAGAATAAAGATGATTTTTTTTAAAAGATTTTAAGTTTTTTATAACGCTGTAAAAATTACATAAACATATAGTTGGATTAAACTGAGATGCTGATGACATTGAACAAATTTAAAACAGAAGGCTATTACCAGAAATAGAATATAACCAAGAGAAATAGAATATCTAAAAAAAAAAAATTTTTTCTCTTTGTTAATAACTAAAAAAAGAAACTGATAACGAAAAAACTAAAGGCAATTCAAAACATTGTCACTATTTTCAAAGTTAATTCAGTTAATTCTCATTTTTTTTTCTTTTATATGTTGGGCTTCAAGGATTTGTTGTCATGGCTTATTAATTTCAACTATACGTTTATGTAATTTTTACAATGTTATAAAAAAATAAAAGAACTTCTTAAAAAAAATCCTTACTTGGAATTTAGTTTATTTTAAATTAGTTCAATTCATTTTGTTGTCCTCTTTATTTTTGTTGCTCCCAGGTCCATTCTGACCAAAAGTGATGGTGCCTAAAATCCTATTTTTGGCTCAGATTGATCTGCTTGGAAATTTTTTGTGTAAGATAGGAATATTTGATATAATATAACTGTTTGTAAATTATTTCTGATAAGAGTGGCTGCTTTGGGCTGTAATTCTTAGCTAAGAATTTTTGTTATTAGTTACTTGAAAGTATATAACTCTTTCTGAACAAATGATTTTTATTAGAAAAAAAAAGTTACTTGAAAGCTTATAATTCTTTGTGAACAAATGATTATAATAAAACAGAAATAGTTACTTGAAACCATATAACTCTTTATAAATGAATGATTATCATTGAATCAAAATAGTTACTTGAAACTATATAAATTATATAGTTTCAAATAACTATTTTGAGATAATGGTGTTAGATATGAGCCAATTATTAGTATTCATTAGAAATACTTGATATCATATAACTGTGTGCAATGAACTCTTAAGAAAAAAAACTACACAAAAAATATAACTGTACAATGTTTACAATTACCAAACCTCTAGGTATAAAATAACCCTAGATCGGTTAACATGCCATTAAAATCTATCAATGGAGAATCTTATGTTGTTTGTCTATATACTGACCAAAAAACCTTTAACATCCTAAAAGATGATGCCAATTTAATGTGTGTGCAGTAGAAATTCTGATAAAATTTTTAGAGGCTTTGACATTCAATAACATTACAGGATATTGAATTTCTATATTACAGGTTTCTTATTGTAAATACTGTACCAATGTCATGTAGCTTGTAGAAGAATAAAGGAATATTAGAGCTTTCCAATGTAACATCCATCCAATATTGGTTGTTCCTAAGACAAAGGGCAGGAAACAAATATCTCATGATATAGAACTACAATCAACAATCCTTATATAAGAAATTTGGTGGAACAGGTGCAAAAGGTTTGTCAATGTTATACAAGGTGTGTTAAAAAAAAGTATTGAGACTGAAAGCTGATTTTACCACAACAGAAATGAATGATGAATGAAATCATCTGCCTGAGCATTTAATACACTAATTCCAGTGAGTTTTCCACTGGTCAAAGCACCTCTGAAACATCTTTTTTTAAATTTGAAGAAGCCAAAAGTAACATGGCTGCCTCCTTGGAAAAGCTACCCAGCTAAAGCTCACCTCTTTTATTGAAGAGTGCATGAACAGCATGTAGATTGGCTCACTTTACAGGAATGGACCTATCCAACACATTTGCATGAGTGGGATCCATTAATCTACTTATTCTCAACCAAATTACTCATAGGTAATTTTGGACGTACTCTACTTGAGTCAACAACTATTCTACACAGTCAACCCTATCAAAGGCCTTAGACTGATCTAAATTGATCAGCACAGCTTCAGTGCCATCTTTTATCCTCTCTAGGACCTCGTGCACCAAATGCCAGTTGTCTTGGATTGATCTTCCCTTCACTGTACAGTTCTGTTCAAGTCCGATCAGATCGCTAATGACAAGCTGCAAATGGTTCACTAAGACCTGAGCCAAAATCTTTAACTCAGTGTTTAGCAGAGTTATGGGCCTGTAGTCATCTAGTCCCTTCCAAACATGCCTGCCACTTTTCTTTAGCAATGTGATCACGCTCTTGGTAATGCTACCAGAGATAGCTCTCTGGGCAAACCATTGGTTGAACAAACCATCTAGTCCTGGCGATTTGTTGTGGCCGACCTGCTTCAACGCATCACAGACTTTACATTCAGTAAATAAACCATCACAGCTAGCTGCTTTCACATCCTGAAGGCAGAGGAAGTCGGCTAAATAGCTGCGAAACTCCTGGACCGACAGATCAGGACAGCGAGCAAAGCGATCACAGAAGTGCGCCCGAAATGCGTCACACATCTCACAATTCGACCTGAGTACGCACCTGCCTGGGGACTTGACCGATTCAATATACCAAAAGGGAAAACTTCGTACTTCTTCCTCACGCATCAACACGTTGCATTTCACGGCTTCTTTGGGAACTCTTTTTAACTTTGATCTAACTTCGTATCCCTTGTAGCACTCACTAGCCTCACGCTCAAGGTCCCGTCTAGCTAAATATATGGCTTGAGAATTCCCCCCTTCCACCACCCAGGAAAGCTTATCTTTTAAAGATTTTGCCACCTTGGTCCTATCTAAGTTGAGCTGGCGACCGTATTTGATGGCAAAAGCTCTAATCCTATGTTTAAGAGATCCCCACCACTTATTCCCAGTAACCGTCCCTGCTAATGCCTGCTGAACTAGAGATTCTAGCTTGTTCTGGAAGTCCCATATCTACAGTAAGGAGGTATTGAACTTCCAGTTGCCAGCTAGACTAGGCCTATTAATTAACCGCATACTGACTCGAATAAGTTTATGGTCAGTCTGCACTATGTATTGGAATGTGGGACACGTAACAAAATCAGTGTCAACTCTTCTAACACTCAGTCCAGATAAGATCTAACATGCACAGAGAGCGAATTAACTGGTCACATCCACATCTCCTTCCCTTTGTGATTCAGATGAAACCTGTTATCCAAGTCATTGCAAGCTACAAAATCGGTCAGGCTGCTTTCACACCTTCCCGACCATCTAGGTCCCCTTTTGACCCTATCTATCTTGGGATCAAGGATCGCATTCCAATCACCCATTAACACTATCCATTTCAGATCATCGAGGAAAAGCACAAACCACCAAATAAAGAAGACCCTCTCTACAGCGATATTAGGCGCATAAACCATGACCACCCAGAACTCAAAACTTTTAACAGCAATATCGGCCACAACCAGCCGGCCCCCGTCATCTGCTAGAACAATATTTATATCAGTTGCATCCAACTATCAAAGAGACCCCAACACTGCTACGGCTGCCAAATGCTGAAAAGATGACATAGTCATCCTCCAGCACCCGACTGTCCGCAGCGCAAGTGAAGTGAGTCTCTTGCACTGCAGCAACATTTACACTGAGGTTCGAGAGTTCACCATGCAGGTGCACACACTGGTTTGGTTCCCTCAGTTCCCTTGCATTCAAAGTGGCAAGGTTTACAGCCATCAAACTCACTTAACTTACTTACTGTCGACAACGACACAGAAATCCTCGGGGATGAGGATGCTGATGGTTTGCCACAGGGAGCGGGTGCCCAGCTCATTGGTGACTCAGTCATCTCTGGATACCCCTACGACATCCATGGGGTGCTTCAATTCTTGGGCCCTGTAAAATAAAAGGCAAACATAAACAGGGACCTGCCCTGAACAGCAGTTAAACATTTTTTTTGAGTGAGGGTTGCTCCAACTTCACTTGCATCGGTTTGACTAGCTTTCTGAAGGAACTTCCACAAGTCCTGGGTTTGGCTGCCAGCCGAGTGGATGAAGGTGGTCACCATGGGTGCACCCCAGAAATTTAGAGGATTGGTAACTTTTAATTTGTTTACATTTTCTAGGTTTAGCTGCGGCTTGTGTGTTTTGCAGGGCTGGAGATCTGCAATGTCTTCCAGGTCCACAGAACATAGAGCTGGTGCTGTTTCAATGGAGTCTCTCAGTTTGTTGGGGTTTTCAGCCGGCAAGACTTATTTAGTTCTTTGCCAGCTCTTTTGGGTTGATGGTGTTGGGCTATGTCTTTCATCTGATTGTGTTCTTGTTTTTCTTTTGTGATGGAAGAGTTCAGCTTGAGAAAGAGAAGATAGTGTTGGAGAAAAAGGGGAGATAGAGGGAGAAGGTGCTCATGGGCTGTGAGAGGGGTTGGTTTTATTTTGGTGTTGAGGGGTTGTTCGGATTGGTCTTGTTGAGGAGGGTTATGAAGTTGTTCTAGATGGGGGGGGAGATTGTTTTTCTGGAAGGGGTCATGATTTTTGGGGGGGTTGTTGGGGTCAGAGGCTGGTTGTACTTTTTTCCTCTTTTCCGAGGGGAATTGTTGAGGGAGTGTTGCGACAGGGTTTCTTGGTGTGGCCTTCTTCGCAAGTTTAAAGTTGTTTCCATTGTTTCTTCTGTTTATCCTGGGTGATTTTTTTTATTGAAGCTTGAGCTCTATCATGATTCTTGAGAGCTTTGTTAGTTTGATTTGCTGTTTGTTTTTTTTGTTCTTGCTGTTGGTTCTTTTGTTTATTCTGCTGTTGTTGTGTCGCTTGATGTATCTTTAGATGTTGTTTCGTTTATTGTTTTGATGGGTACTTTCTTTTTTCTATGTACTTGGGTGCATTGGTTTTCTTGATTGAGCTGGTCTTTATTTTTTCCTTGGTGGTTGAGATGATGTCTGCTGTTGTGTTTTGTTGTTTTTCTTTTGGGGGCTTCTGAGGGCAAGCTTTCACTAAGTGGCAGCTAAGAAGCCAGCCATCTCTTTATGTTGTATACTCATCTACAGCATCACAATGACACAATAATTAAACAGACGCAAGGACAAAGACGCAAGAAGGAAGACACTGGAAGACTTCTTTAACAATATTTTACCTCTCACTTTATTGCAAGGGTTCGAAAGGGTTATTCAAGGTTTGCATGTGAGAGGGTGCTGGAGACCGAACATAAACTTCATATTTTGACCCCACTGTTATGACCGTCACATTGTGTCTTTATTGTTCTCCTGATGTTGGGGTCTACTCCATCGGGGCTTTCCGAGGGCCCCCTCGGTCGGGTGTGGCCTTCCTTACCCCATCTGGTCTTTACTGCCTGGAATTCTACTGGCAACTGCTCTGGGACCCAAACCCAACTGAGTTAAATAATAACTCAACGCCCACACGTTCGCCTACTGGATCTTTGGAATCGAATGTTTAATCGTCATCAAGTGGAAATAACTGTCATGCAGTTCAGAGGTTACTCTCTTCCGGTGCATGACTGTAATGGCACAATGGGACCTTCACCTTGTCCCATATCATAAGCCTTAATCCGCCCACGCGATCTCTTTCGATTACTGGCCATTGGAATGTGTCACTTCCTTCCGGTGTATTACCTTGGAATAGTATTTTTGGGCCGGGTCAAAGGTCAAAATATAACATTTAGTGAGACTCAAGGAACAAAAACCCATAAATAAAGAGAAGAGTAACTATTGAGGGACCATATCAAGAAGAAGAATATACATAATCTTCTCTGGAATAGGGTTTGAGTAATTGACAAGGAGCATCATGGGAAGTGAGAAAATTGAAAGAGATGGCATCTGTTTGTCAGTGAGGTGAATGTTTCAACACTATATGGTTTTCTTTAAACAGCTAAGTAAATGTATGAGAATTCCACCACCCACTACCATGTATACTCTGGAATAGCTTAGGTACTTGGAGGTGGGGATCAAGCATGGCTTATCTATCACAGCTAAATTAGTGAACACTTTTTCTGTCAACATCTTGTAGCAGAGGCCTGCTAAAACTGATACAAAATGGATTCAAATTGAATTACATTAATGTAAAGATAGTCTTTTAAATTTTAATGATTGAAAAGGTTTCTGGACATGTCTGCTTAATTTTTGTACTACTTAAAACACAACAAATATCAAATATTTATCTTGAAGATTTTAAAGGTTTCTTTCTACTCATGTTTTTTTTTTTAATCTCTAATACTTAAAAGATTAGAAATATCACTTTTATCTTTGCTGAAAATTTAAAAGGCCACTAAGATAGTTTCTATTTGTGTTTGTTTAGGAACTGTGATAAGAATCTGCTAGTAATAGAGAAACAAGGGATGCTTCTAAAATAAAGCCTCCTACTTATTTCCATGGAAACAACAACAACAACAACAGTAAAGGGAACACGGTAACACTGGAGAATAGAATATAATCTGACTAATAGAATATAATAGAATGGGACGAATAGAATATAATGTAATCTGACTAATCAAATAAAATATAATATAACTAATAGAATATAATAGAATCTGACAAATAGAATATAATAGAATAGAATATAATCTGACTAATAGAATAGAATAAAATATAATATAACTAATAGAATAGAATATAATCTGACTAGTAGAATATAATAGAATGTGACTAATAGAATATAATAGAATGGAATAAAATCTGACTAATAGAATATGAATGAATTTTTTATAACTGAGAGCTGAATTTGAGTTTGCAAAATGGCTATAAGCAACATTTTGCTCCACTGAGATTTGAGCCAAACAAATATGAGTTCCGGTGAAAAGTGATGAAAATTTAGGAGATGACCACTAATATATCAGAAACTAAGAAATCACTCACACTATTCTTGAGCCTATCTAATAAGACCAGAGAGGCCACCTAGAAACTAAAAGGGTGGGTATATAACAACTTGAGTGGACCAACTTTTCTAAAGTTGGCTATTCTATTAGAGTGAGTCAAAAGTTATGCAATATTTTAGCAACATGATCAATTCAGGAGTAACAAATATTTTTGTCTGAGTCATGAAGATGACAAGCCACACTGGACTGTGAGATGCAAAGTTTGGTTGGTTGAAATTATGGATGTGGGTATACCATGAAAATTTTTTTTAAAAATCAAAACTTTTTGTCCTTTTTTATCAACTGCTACATACTTACATAGCTTACATAGTTATTAGCAAAAGGCTTGTTTAACAATGAATTAATTATTACAGGTGTGAAATACCATAGGAAACTAGTGAATTTGAAACTCACTGAATGCCTCATTTATCATAAGCTTTTGCCAGAAGAGAAAAAAGAAGAGCTGAGTTTTAAATTTAACCATCATCAATTGTTAAGTTCTAAAATAAATATCATCCTCCCTCTAATTTAGTCTGGTTTGTGATAGATGCAACTTATGGTATATCAACCTGTGTAGGTTATTTAATTCTAAATCCTCTTTATTCATACATACACACACACACACATATATATATATATATATATATCTCCTATGGACTCCTTCACACAAACGTGCAAGTGTTGGACAACCAACTAGAACTTCTCTACAACAGCTCTGTATGGACACAGAGAGCAGTCTAGAAGACCTGCTGGAAGTGATGGATGATAGAGATGAATGTCGAGAAAGAGTCTGGGAAATCTGTGCTAGCATCATGATGTGATGATGATATATATATGATTTGTAAACGAATAGTTTGCAGGTAACATAATTTTTAAACAAGCCAGACCTCATTTATTTGCACACAGTTAAATGGTTTCAAATATTACCATTTAATATTAATAATTTAACATCAGTCATTTGTTTGCACATAGTTCAATGGTTTCAAGTAAAGTAAATGATTAAATATTTATATTTGACCCATAGATGGGACCCTAACAGGTACTACTATTCTAGGTCAGAGTAGACCTGAGAGTAATGATAATGAAGGGGTACTCTACATTCCCCAAAACTCCAGGACTGGAGCCCCACCGTCAGATTGTTTAGTATCATATCCAGGACGCACATTGAGAGGTCTTACCCTTCTGCAGAGAGGCAGTCAGTGTATTCTGCAACCCTAGCCAACTGGATGATGAGATGCTAAGCTTGCCAGATCTGGCTCTTTGACTTACAGCACAGCTTTGAAATCCAAGGTTTAAAGCCCACCTGGTCTTGCCTGGTCATCAAGGTTCTTGAAACCCAAGCAATATTTCTTGAACCATCTAGTTACTTTACTGGAATCAACTGCATCTTCACCTTTCACACAAGAAATGTTTTTTGTCTGTTTTCCCAGTATTATGACCCAATTCAAACTTATAAAGCATAAGTTCCCATATTGAACTACATTGTACGTTCATCAGTGCAGCTTCACATAGAGAGTAAAGCAATGTACAATGTGTTAGTGCACCAACTACCACAATACTACCAACTACAGCAGCTACCTCAAACAGCTTGAACTGCTTTGGTCTCATGATACACATGCTACAAACTAGCAAACTTTTGACTCACCCAAGTATTTTGGCAAACTAGCTCGTACTACCAAAATATTGCAAAACTTTTGACTCATCCTTCTAATATTGTCTCTTTTTTTATGGCTCTTGGAAAAATAAAAATAGGAAAAAAAACAACCAAAATGAAAAAGAAAAATTAACTTTGAGATTATTCACTTGCACCACATTTGCAGGACGTGATTCAAGGCTGGTTTAATTTAGAGAACCTTCACTAATTTTCTATATCGTCACTATCATAGACTTGTTATGATGTTCGTATGAACTAAGTAAATTATGCATATTGAGTCCATAACAAAATTATACATAGTGAGTTTGTAACAAAATTATACATAATGGGTCAGTAACAAAATCTATATATTTACCAACCCCTCCGCTCGGGCAGGATATGACACAAGGTCAATTTTTAAGCGGAGTTTAACAGGTTTGAATTCAGAGTTTTCCTTCTCCTAGACTAGTTGTCTCACCAAGGCTGAAGAACCTAGTCTGCCCTACTATTTATCCATAACTGGAGGGAGAATAATTGGATTCATACCTTTCCCAAGGGTATTAGTGCTATGTGAAATGCAATTAGCCTCGTCCAGAATTTGAACTCGTGTCACCATGTCCACTTCCTACGATGATAACCATTACACCACGGGCACTTCCGTTTACCAAACCCTCTGCTTGGGCAGTAACAAAATTTAGCTTAATATTGCAGCACAGGAGTGAAAGGTTAGTGCTGAAACAAGCTAAAAGTAAAACAAATAAACAATAAAACAATAGGAATTTGAGTTCAACAGATTTTTTTTTTAATGCCGTAATTTGAATATAAGCAGTAATTTAGAAAATATGTTTTTGTGTGAGGACAGTGTACTTTAATGTTTTTTTGTATTCTTGTTTGTTTTTTTTAAATGCTTACAGGTTTTTCAGTCTTGAATTTCTTTGAGGATAAAACTTACTCATCACCATAAATTCAGGATTGATATTTTTAAGTTCAAAAGCAAGAGAATTTAAATCTTCTACAACTGGACTACAACTGAATAGGAAGGAGATAAGTGGGTATTCAGACCAATTAGATTTTAGCAGCAAAATAAATTTTTAAAAAGTTGTTTCAGTAAACTATGACAGACATTGGTCTTTTTTTTTATTTTTCGATTTGGTGAAATATTTGGTTAAGGGGCCATTACAGACAGCTTTTTCCCCATCAGTGAACAAGAGCTTACATACCATGCTTTTAAGAGTTTTTCTGAAGCTACTTCATCCTATTTTAGTATGTTGGACCACTATGTCAAATGTTGTAGGTATGATAGTAGAAGTTGAACTTTTCAACCAATAAACCATGATTAAATATTTTGCTTATATGCAAATGATGTAAACTTCTGTTTTATTGATTGATAAGAATTCAGTTTGGTCTGTGATGGGCATCAAATAGGCATTGCTTTTACAAAAGCAATCAGTACCCAGAAGCTATTTCATCCAAGAGGGTCATTTTAATGCTGAAAAAAAAATGCTTAAGTGGGTTATTATTGATTAGAAGCTTTGCAAATACATTTGTGAAAGTGAACAATCAAGCTTAGATTTATCATCTGATAATGTAGAAAAATTTGCTAATGAGGTCACAATTGATGATTTATCAGATAATGAACAAATAAATACAAGTACTTCTCCTTTAATAATACTCAGATGAATTTCTGTTCAAAAATTTAATGAGCATACACATTAGTTCCCAAAATGATTCTTCAAAATCTTTCAGCATTTTGAATGGATAGAAAAATCTCTAAAACATTATCAGAATTGGTTTTCTTTATTTTGGCACTCAAATTTCCAGTAAAAATATTTTTTTTTACATTCTTTTTATTTTGATGATTGACTAACTGCTTGTGAAGTGGATGCCTCTCATGGTGTAATGACCACTCTGCTAGGCTAGTAAACCATTCCTAATGACTACAATTCTCATTGGGTGCTCCATACTTTTGGCCTTGTGCTAAACTAAGCTAAACCTAATAAATGACCATTTTGCTTGTGAAGTATAGGTTTTTTTTTTGGTTCATTGTCCAATCCATGTTTTGCTTATTGAAGACTAGAGTATATAGTCATTAATGAGTTAAAGTTAACATCTTCAAAAAGAAAATGGCAACTCAGCTACTCTGGTCAAATTCAGTAGGTTTAAGTTTTTTAGATTGATTGGTCTTAATGGCATGCCAACCTGTTTAGGGTTATTTTATGCCTGGAGATTAGGGAATAGCTTTTATTATTCATTTATATTTACATTTTATATGCAGTTTTTTCTTAAGTGTTTTTTCATAGCAATACTTGATATCATGTAACAATCACATACAAATATTTTGCACTCTGTTGTATGGTTGCAAATATTTCAATTTGATACAAATAATTACATGGTTTTAAGTAATTATTCTTAATGCAAATAATTTGCACTTAGTAATATGGAATAAAGCATATCTATAAAATATGAATGATTTTTAAACAGATCTATTTGTCCCACAGATGGGACCCTAACAACTACAACAACTCCCACTCAGAGTGGAACTGGGAGTTATGGCAATGAAGTATATTCTATACTTCCAAGATCACCAGAATTGTAACTACAACACCAGATGCCGTTTAGTATTTGGACACCTCTTTTTTAGACAGTCTTAGTCTTTAGCAGAGGATAATTTGCATATTCCCAACTCTGCCAACAGGGAAGAAGATTTTTGGAAACCAGCTGAATTAGAAACGAGTGTCTGCCTTAAACAAGATTAAAATGGAAACTAAAGGATTACAGATCCCAATAGGCCACATTTAAAGGATGTGTGAATATTTGTTAAGAACTGGTGCTGGGTTGGCCTCATGGTATTAAGACTGATAATCCTTTTTATCTGGATCGTGATACATGAAAAAATAAATGATTTGAAATGCCCTGTACCCTATCAGTGGAGCTTAAAATGTACAAACAGAGTGATGAGACCTCTGAAATAGGGGTCTCTTGGGGTTGATGCTCAACTGAATCTGATGGTGACACCATCATTCCCAGGTCTACTCTGAGCCCAAGAAGTAATACTTGTAAGGATCCCTTCTTTGAGTCAAACAGGACTTTTCAATCATTTAATAAGGATTATTATCATTAATTACTTGAAATCATACAACTGTGCACAAATTATTTGTATTAGATAGGAATACCTTATATCACATAACTGCATGCCTCTTTAGAAACAACTACCCAAAAAACCTCTTGAGAAAAAATACTCAAAAATGTAAATATGAATGTAGAATGAATGCAATTCCCTAACTTCGTAGCATGAAATAGTTCTGGATGGGTTGACATATTGAAATCAATCACTCATCAAAATGCCTACAATGAAAAGAGAATACAAAGTTGTAGGTAACATTCAGTTTCTTGTTCTGTGTAATGATCATCAAAAGCATAAGTTTATAATTAGTCTTTGATATGAAGTATAAAATTGAATGGAGCATAGACACTGATGATTGCTGTATCAATGATGGCTGATCATCTGATGAGGGAGGAGTAACTCAACTTATTTCAAATGTAAGACATTCTATTGTTTTCTTCCTTCATTCCATTTCTGAGGCTGTGAAAATATGGACACCATGTGCAGGGTAGATCATTTGTTCTGGTTTCGGTTTCTTTGTTTAATAGCATATCAACCTTTGCAGGTAATTTAATGCCAAAGCTATCCTTCAAGAAGAACATAGTGGTACTATTTAACCCATAGCTGGGAGGATAAGGGGGTCCATACCTTTCCCAAGGGTATTTGCCCAAAAGTGAATGTAATAGCACGACTGGAGTACAAACTCGCTTACTACAATTTCACAGTCCATTGCTTTAACCTATACCCCACGAGGACACCCCACCATTTGTTCTAATCAGAACCAGCTATTCTCATATTTATAATGGTTCAATCAATCACTCTCTGTCCACACTATGTTTGTCATACTTGTGTCTTCAGCCACAAAAGAAAACCCAGATTCTTTTATAACGGTTCACAGAACACTAAACCCTCACTTCATTATTTTGTGGGCAACAGCATCTGACCAGTATCCACTACCACTTAGACGGTCAATCAAGTCTGATGGTTTTGGCACTTTTAGTCAACTGCTGTTTTCAATCTGAATTGCTTAACCTAGCCCACTAGACAAGATTTTGAACTTTGTCAGCTTGTCTCTTTTCAAGCTGATGGCTTTTTTTTATAATTTATTTATTCTCACCTAAAAACCACTCCCATACAATGTCACATGAACTTGATTGCTTGGAATGTTCATTTCTTTGTGTTAAAATCTCTAATTAAAGTTTATGGTATTTGAGTGATCAAGTGTTCATTTTTAAGTAAAGTCAAATCCTTTAATAGCAATAAAAGAAAAAGGAGATAAATTATTTGGCTTCAGTCATCTTCAGTTTTGTTGTCTTCAAGATAGATTTACTTTTCCACATGAACAGATTGCTGGGGTTGGTAGCCTTGTGTAAACATAACTCTTATATTCAATCATTTGAGAGAGAGTACAAGAAAGAAAGACAGTTATATTCTTTGTTATGTAGTTTTTTACAAAAATGTGTTTGGAAAGTTCCAATAGGCAAGGGTAGGTTTTAGTGTTTTAATTTTTAAATATATTTTGATCTACTAGAATTAAATAAGGAACGGGAAGGTTCTTGTAAAAAATATATGTACATATTTTAAGAATAGTAAACAATATCTAATTAATGTAATTATCACTCAATAATACTTTCCTTTGCATGGGTTTAAAAAACTACAAAAAATGATATTGTTAATTCACATAATTTAATTTAGTTTAAGGTATATTTTATGAAGACAGAATGTTCAGCTATTAAATAAAAAATTTTGTGTCATATCTGCTATTAGTTCATTTACTGCTAAGTTAAATAAAACAAGGTGAACATCCTTTAAGTGTGCTAATTCCATAATTTTTACTGAGAGTAGTATATAAAAAACAGCTGAGATTTTTTAAAAGGTGTCAGTGCTTTGTAGCTCATATAAATATGCTTCACTATCAATTCTTTCTGACAGCATAGAGTTATCTGTGAATGTCTCCATCTGTCCCTATGGTCCATCACTCCTAGCAGTTGCTCTTGCCTGCATCAAGAGTCTTTACGAAGCAAGTGTATGTAAGTCTTTGCTGGTTGGCCAACACTTGGTGGGTCCATATGTAGGAGTCCATAGGAAAACATCACTTATGAGTTTGTTGTTAGTTCTCCAGCATTTCCCGGCATTGGATAGTTTTTAAAGTGGGAGGTAAGTGACAACAAAGTTACACTTTTGTAGGGTGCTGCTTCCAAAATTGGTTCAAAATAGCATGTAGTATTCTTGAGATGTTCCCATCTAGCTTTTTCTCCATTTGCTTAGTTAGTTGGTTGGTTGGGTTAATGGCGTATCAACCTTTGTAGGTCATTTAACACCAAATTCATTCTTATATAAATAATCAGTTTTATTTCAAACAATTCAGTTTAGCATGAGTAAACAGTTTGTGAAAAACATTTCTATTTCAAGCTGTTCACTTTAGTCAAGCAGAGCTAATTTAGTTTAGTATAAGTACACAGTTAAATGTCAAGACAGTTCTATATTAAACAAATCAGTTTAGTATAAGCACAGTTTCAATGTCAAAAAACAGTTTTATTTCAAATAATTCAGCTTAGCATAAGCATGCAGTTTAAATGTAAGTTCAGTTTAATTGTCAAAAACATTTCTATTTCAAGCTATTCAGTTTAGCATAAGTATGCTGTTAGTTGTATTTAACCCATAGATAGGGCCCTATCAGGTGCTACCACGCTGGGCCAGAGTGGACCTGAGAACAATGGCAATGAAGGGGTGCTCCGCATTCCCCAAAGCCCAAGCATCATTGGAACCTTACCATCTGATTGTTTAGTGTCATATCCAGGACACTCATTGGGGGGGGTCTTACCCCTCTGCAGAGGTGCAGTCAGTATATTCTACAGCCCCAGCAGACTGGGCAATGCTTTGCTAGAGTCCAGGTGGTGCATCCATACAGTAGTACTCTATAACTGGAGCTGAAAACTTGCATTTATTATGCTACTTGGATTTATTGTAGTTTGCATAGAAATAAATTGGAGGCATTAATTTCAGGGCACAATGTTTATTCACCTTGCATCAGGTTAGATTTTGGAAAAGATTTAATATTTAAGAGTCTGATTTTCTTTGAGGTGCATTACCTACAAAATGACATGTACATGAACACTTGCTTTTATTTCATCCTTTTTTGAAATATAGTTTGGCATTTTTATTTCTCCAAATATCACTGCCACTCCTTTCATTCTCATTTTTCATATATTGTTGATTTTCTCCTTTGTTCTCTCACTCTCTCTCCTTTTCCTTATCTTATGTTTCATTCTCTTTTATATTCTTTTTTTTTTTTATCTCTCATTACTTTTCTCCTTACCCTCTTCTTTTTTCTTTTTCTTTCTCTCTTTTTTCTTTCTCATTCTATTTCTTCTCCCTTCTTGATCATTCTTTTTCCTTTTCTTTCTCTCATTCTTTCTTTCTCTCTCTTATTCTTTTCTTCTTTTTCTCTTCTTTCTCTCCTTTATTTTCCTCTTCTTTTTCTCCTTTATTCTTTCTTTTTCTTTATACTCTTTCCTTTTCTTTATCCTTTTCTTATTTTATTTAATATTCTTTACATCTCTTTTTACATGTTATCTTTTCCCTTTCAGTCAATTTTTCCTTTTGCTTCCTTTTCATCATCACTTTCTTTATATTCTTCTCTGATATTGTACTATTTGGTCTTTATAGTTTTTCCTCTCTCTCTCTCTCTCTCTTTAATCACTGAAGGTAAAAACAACTTCTGACACTTTGGTATTCACATATTTTATAATCCAAATGCCAACCAGAAAGTTATTAATTTCTTTTTAGTTTAAATTTGGAAAGGAGTGCCTCCAAGAAATTTCTGCCATTTTATAGATTTAGAAAACATTCTTGCTTTCAAGAAGATTCTTCCTTTGTTTGTTTATTTCAATCTCTTTTAATTTTCATTTCCTAGGAAAACAGTTCTCAATTATTTTCTTCTTCCCATTAATCATTTTAGAGTGTAGCATTGCTAGAACAGAGACACTTTTCATATGGGCTAACAAAATTCTAGGGGGTGAGCTTTTTTTGTTTTGTTTTGTTTTGTTTTTTTTTTTAACTTTTAGTTTTTGTTGGCTAATTCACAGTTTCTTGAAAAAACGTTTTCATGATTCTTTTTTTATTTTAATCTATAGTATTCAAACAATGATTATGCTTGCTACAAAGAAAATATCCAATCATCTACCCATGGCTTAAGACATGACACCAGAGTGTGAATCAACTGTGTTGCTATTGGCATTCAGATACAAAAAAAAAGCACCTGGCACCATGTATCAACCACTTGACTACCAGAAGCAGTAAAAATAGGACATCCAACAAACTGGGCTTCATATCACAGAACCAAATGCTTGGAAGATGGTTACATTTCGATTATGTTGAAATACTTTCATCTTTTACTTTATCAAATCATGCCTTACTAAATACAGGCCTAAATTGATGAAGTCACCACTCTAGTGGGTAGAATGGTGACAATAATAATAAAATTTACTGTCCTAGGGGATTTCAACAAGCGACCAGTTGGCAGACAAAAATAAAATGAGCAGTCACTCAATACTGAACCTGGGCTACTACTAAACAAACTTATGTATATATATATACATATATAAGTAAAAGTAAAGTTGGCAACCTTAATTGAGGGTGACCCGAAGGCTCCCTTTTCAATAGCTATGACACAAAAATGTAGGAGAGGGTGCTACTCTGATATATACACTAATATCTCCATTCCTGAGCCAGCAACCAATCACCATCCAGAGAGTGGACTTGACCACATGCGCACAGTGGAATACCCCAATGTGCCATATATCACCCCTCCTTCAGTATTCAGGAGAGCATATCTTAGATCTAACTTTGCTTGCTGTCGTGACAGAGTGCTGACTTTTATAACTACCAAACCCAACTATTCAACACGAACCATCATGAATAAAATGTGCACAAAAATATGAGTTTCTTCTTTTTTTTTTTTTTGTGAAAGGAGAAGTAACATAGTTATGACTGAACCCAAATCTACTAAGTCAGTAAGTAAAAACAATTCTTTCACATACATTCATCACTATACATCACAAAACAGTCAGGTGCACTTATTGTAGCAGTTATCTTCATAGGAAATGGAATGGATGAGACTATTTGCATTTTACGTTACACTAATGCCCTAGGGAAAGACATAAATCCATCTCTTCCTCTCTCAGAAATTGGTAAATAGTAGGACAGACTGCTCTTTAGCCTTGTTAAGGCAACCAGTCAAGAGAGAAAAGTCTGAGATCAAACTACACACAAATATTCCATAATAGACTTAATTTTTATATTGCATTACTCTCGTTCTATTGAGTGTGAGGTGTTTTTATACAAAAATCTGAAAGAGAAATCAATCAGTTTTGTTAGTTTCTTTTTTTTTTTTTGCTTTTAGCATGATTGCAAACTGAAACTCTCTTTTGAAAAAATGTTATAGCAAATTTGGGGTACTTAGACAAGTATATATATATATATATACGAGGGGCATACAATAAGTTTCCACCCTTTTTTCGTATGGGCATTTAAAATTATTTAAGACTCTTGAAAATTCAGTATGGTCTTGCAATACATCTTATGAGATGACTGACCAATTTTTATGATTTCAGGTTCAAATGAATAGCTACAGCAGCAATTGGAATACACCCTACTAAAGCCTGATTGTCACAGCTGGTCAATTTCAAAAATGCAATCTGACACTTTAGAAGAACTATATGCAATAAAATTCTGTTTTAAACTTGAAAAAAATGCCACAGAAACGTATGGAATGCTTCAGACTGCTTTTTGACCATCTTGCATGAATCGAGCATCAATTTTTGAGTGGCATAAGAGATTCAAGGAAGATAGGGAGTCTGAGGGATGATGAGAGGTGTGGGAGGAGTAAGGAAGTCAATACACCACAGTTGATTGGCCAAACGGTCACGGTTAGGGTTACTATGTTGAGGTTATAAGGGTGTTCAGCAAGAGATTCCGTCAGAAGGGGCCAGCACTCTTGAAATCGGGTCAGTGGCATTTCCACCAGAACAATGCACCAGTTCACAACTCCATCCTTGTCACAGACTATTTGAGCAAGATGGGCATCAAGACAGTTCCTCAGCCTCCCTATAGTCCAGACCTTGCTACCTGTGACTTTTGGTTATTCCCTAAGCTCAGAGGCTGTTATTATAAGACAATTGAGGAGATGAAAGAGGCTGTGACGAAGGTCATTGACATGCTCACACAAGAAGACTTCCATGGGGCCTTCCAGAAGTTGTTGGAATGGTACAAAAAGTGCATTGCAGCCAGAGGAGATTACTTTGAAGGGGACTAGAGTTTCATAAGTGTACTATCAATAAAAGTGCTCATACGAAAAATGTCTGGAAACTTATAGTATGCACCTCATATATATATATATATATATATATATATATATATATATATATAGTCTAGAATGTCTGGTGCAGGACAGCAATAAATGATGGGAAGTTGTTAAATGTGGAGCGAAAGCCCGTGAAGCAAGAAGTAACACAGTCACTAAACAACTCAGGAAGCTTAGAAAAGGTACTGCCACATCAGCCTCTGCTGCCACCATTCCTTGTTCTCACTGTCCAAAACTCTTCCATGCATAGATTGGCCTCATTCCATCCTCAATCATAGATTGATCAGATGGTTGTCATCGACAATGATGAACATACATATATATCATCATCCTCATCATCAAGTCGTGCTGACAGCACACATTTCCTTGATTCTCTCTCATCCTCTGTCCCTATCAGCCAGTACTGGTGTATCAATGTATGTGAGCCCAGCGGAGAACTTAGCTTATGAATTCATCTTTGCTTCTCAAGAAAAGCCCAGCATGTTTTGCTTGGATAGTTTGTAAGATGGAAAGCAAATACTGTTTTTTAGGGTGCTGCTTCCAGGATTTCAAAACTGTATGCACTATCTTTGCATAGTTTCCACCTGACTTTTTCTCCAAGAATTCAAATTTCATTTTATAGGAGATATGATTTCCATATACTGATAATCTGTCGGTAGGAGTCTATGCTTTTTCTATGCATTCAGTGACATTGCTTTCAGGTCATGTGTATATATATATATATAATGAAATCTGTATTTATATGTATGAATATGGTCTTTATATAATCTGATTTTTGTATATATTTATATGTATTCTGCTTTTGTGTGTACACACACGCACACATATATATGCATAGTCTTTTATATATATATATATATATATATATATAAGATCTTTTTTCTATGTGTAAATATGTTAGGGATATGATCTGATTTTATATTTATATATAAATATACATATATTCTGATTTTGTGGGTGTATAATAAACACACACATATGTGTACATAATCTTCTTTTATACACACACACAGATATGGATCAATTATCTGCTTTTGTGTATATATATATATATATATATATATATATATATATATATGGGTGTGTAATCTGCTTTTTTGTATATATATATATATATATAAAATAAAACCTGCTTTCATCTCTCTCTACATATATATATATATATATATATATATATATATATTGTGTGTGTATGTCTGTATGCACATTGTCAGTTATTTCAAGTAACCAAATTTATACCTTTTCTCAATACATTTAGCATAAGTGCTTTTTTTTTATTTTTCTAGAGATTTGTAATTACACAAAACTCAGAACACTATATTTGTTCACCAGCCATTTAATATTTGTGATGCTGTCTTGTAAAGTTTTTTTATTCATTTTTTCTAGCCAAACATCTCTACTCAACATTTCTAATTCAACAAACAGAAAAATGTTGACCTATTATTTCCATATTTTTTTTATATCCCCAAATTGAATGATCCTTTCATAAGCAATTGAATCCCAACATTGTCCTGAATAAAATAACTTGTTTCTGTATCCCTTTGGATTTTTTTGACAGGGACAAATAAAATGTCCCTTAAGTTTTCATTCCTATAGAGTCATTAGCAACTTTTTAGATTACTAATACTTTAGGGAGGGATTCACCATGGTTTAGGGATTAACAAGTTGGACTGCAAACGTTGTAGTAAATGAATTCAAACTCCATTCATGCTATTACATTCACTTTAAGACTAAGACCTTGGGGAAAGTCATAAACCCTTTATCCCTCCTGCTATGGGATAAACAGTACCACTACTATTATTCTACCAGATGGCTTTGGAATTTTACAACTCAGGAAGGTTCAATAAACTAAGAAACCATTATACTTCAGGCCAGCTTTGACTCTTATCTTTCACTCCATTTTCTAAAATCTGGCATTTTTCCTTTTTTGTAAATTCAAAAAATGAACCTAACAGAAGAACCTTATAACAAAAAAAGAGGGTGAAAAATTTATATATATATATATATATATATATATATATATGTATATATTCTTTAAGAAAAACAACAAAACCGGTCACAAAGGATTATAAATTTATTTCCATCCAATTACGCATTTTTGAAATTTCTAAAAACACACAAAAAAATTAACAGGACTTCTTCCGATCTTTTAGATAAAAAAACTAGAATAGACACAGAAAAAGTGGGAGGGGTTTTGTTGTTTTTCTTAAAGGATTTATTGCTCTTAGTGTTACATTGAGCTCTTTACCAGGAAAAATTAAATATTCACTCATGAATAATTTCTTGTCCTGATGGAATTACTCCCAACTCCAGTTTAACTAGACCAAAGAATACTACATATATATATATATTTTTTTTTTCAGCAGAAATACCTCCCAGTTTTTCAAGTATCAATTGTACATATATATATATGTGTGTGTGTGTATGTGGCAATGGTAGCTATATATAGCTAATATCTTACCATTTCTTTTTTAGATATTAGTTACTATGATGACTAAGACCTATGTATACCATGTATTTGGAGTTAAAACTTTTTTTAAGACTGGTGAATAAGTAATTGCTACACAGAGAGCTTATATTCTCATTTCATGTTATGTCAGAATGATACTGTTCTGGATAGAAAATTACTATTACTCTGATGTGAAAATTTCAGGACCACAGGTTCATCAATTTAAAGAAAGTCACTTGGAATAATTTAAGTGTGCTATTCACCAAAATATCGCAGAAATACTGCCAGCTTTGACTCTTGGTCTTTTTGACAACCTTGAAAAACATGGCTGATCTAAACTGTGATAGTAACTGATTATAAAAAAAAGGTAAGACATTAGCTCAACGGAGTTACTATTGTCACTTGCCAAAGTTTGTGGGATTTGAAGGCTTTTTGAAGGTCAGGGGCTAAGGGCAAGGCTGTGTTGCCGTAAGATATCTGACTCCATATTTTGGTTACACTGTTTCACCCCACATTGACTAGCCGGCGCAATGCCTTGCCCAAAGAAAGTCCCAAAAGAAATATACAAAAAGAAAAGATAGAAACAGATAAGAGATGAAAACATTTCTTCCATACTTTCCTTTATTTACTTGGTGAAGGGACTAACCGACACTACATCTTGGGATGCAGTGTGGTGCCCAAAACACCAGACAGCAAAATGGTGTTGTCAGTTCAACGGACACTGCCTGAAAGAGAAAGAATACTTTGCTCCCTTTATCAAGAGGAAATCCTATTTCTTTTTACGCATGCGTCATCTCCTTTTCCGTTAGAGACCTCTGGGAGTTTCTTCAAATTTAATAGTTTTCTTTTTATCTATTTATTTATTTTTTTAAATTTAATTTTTTTTTTATTTATTTATTCGTTCCCTACAAGTTCTATGGCACCCCATGTGAGTGGTATTTCAACCACATCCTATTATATATATATGTATATATATAAAAGTAAGTATGGATTAAAATCCGACAGTATGAAGGTAGCAGAAAAAACATAATCCAAATAGGTGAATATATTATGATGTAAAGTCGACGTTAATGTTTTGGTTTCAGTAACCGTCATCAGGACCTGGATATGAAAATAGTTCACATAGCGATGGAAGTCCTGATGATGGTTACTGAAACTGAAACATTAACGTCGACTTTACATCATAATATATTTACCTATTTGGATTATGTTTTTTTCCTGCTACCTTTATACTGTTGGATTTTAATCCATATTTACTTTCATATTGTCCTTTTAGAAAAACAAATACCAAATATATATGTATGTATTTGTATGTGAATATCAAAAAAAATATTCTAAAGATATATTTCTTTATTTATGGTACCAATGTTTACTGGTTATTTTTTTTGTTTTTTGTTAAACCATCTTCAGGGCAATCTTATACTGCATCATCCAAAAATTATTTTCAAATGAAAAAAATGAGAAAATTTTCAGCAGATTATTATAGTTAACAGCATTTCATTTCAAAATGTAGTTACATAATTGGTGTTTGAAATTTTTTTCTAAAAAGGATAATGTCTTTGCTATAGATTTAAAAACCAATTCAAATCAAAATATTTCATAGCAAACCATGAGTAGAGTGTTAGCCAATGATCCGGGAGACCAGCGTTCAATTCCAGGTCAAGTCATACCAAAGACTCAAGAAATGGTACTTGATGCCACCTTACTTAATACTCAGCATTATAAGGTATGGATCAAGGGTAAAGTGAAGCAATCCAGGGAATAGAGTAGCACCCTCTCCTACACCTTGGTGTGGTAGCTATCGAAAAGGGAGCCTTCGAGTTACCCTCGACTACTGTCAGCAACTTTTTTTATACAAAGACATTATTTTATCTAATATAGAAATAAAAATATTTGGATTATGAAAAATGAATTTTTTATTTTTTTTAAGAATACACATAGACATTATTTTAGAGAATTTTTTAAATTCTCAATTTTTATTAAAGATTTTAAAAAATCTATGGCAAAGAGGTCTATCATCAAATGTTTTGTAGCTGAGAAGTGCAAACTGTGTAATTTACTAAAGAATGTGTATAGAGAAGCACGTTTTAGTCAAAAAATTATTTACAAATGAGGTGAATACAAATTTGCCACTACTAGCCTGAATCAGAAAGAAGTTCTTAGAGTGGAAACACAATCTCTGTAAAAGAAAAAGTTGCAGATGCAGTAGTCAGTAAAGAAAGTCTGGCTGAAAGTTTTATGGGACAGGAAAGGACACTTCACAATTGATTTCCTCAAAAAAAAATACCACTGTTAACACTGCTCACAATTGCTAATTCCTTTGACAGTATTCACCTTATTTATTGAATGATTTTCTCATATATATATATATATATAAGTAAAGTTGGGGACCATAGTCAAGGGCGACCAGAAGGCTCCCTTTTCAATAGCTACTACACCAAGGTGTTGGGGAGGGCACTACTCTTTTCCCTGGATTGCTCCACTTTACCCTTGATACATACCTTATATTGGTGAGTGTTAAGCAAGGAGGTAACAAGTACTACTTTTAAAGTCTTTGGTATGACATGATCTGGGATTGAAAATAAATCTCCTAGACCATTGGTAAACACTCTACCAACTAGGCCAATGATATATATATATATATATATATAATGATCTGTCTCAGCTTATTCATAACTGTCTATCCTAGCCTGTTAAAAGTAGAGATTCAATTGTCTAAACAATTTCTGGTATTTGTATTGGACATTCATTATCATTCAATATCTAGCAATAACCACCAGACATCTGGTGTGAACATATAGAAATGTGTGAAATGATAATGATATTTATTATTATTGATAAATTGTGAACTTCTGATGAAATAATTTATACTGAGACAGAATTATTTTTCCATTATGTACTGACTGATATTTGAATGCACATCATTAAAATAATCAAATTGCATGGAACAATAATTAGTCTGATGGCAAGCATTTAATTCAATTATTAACTGGCTCTAGGCAAAACCTGCTAATCTTTCCTTTCTTTAGTTGAGGGTTTTCATATTTTGATTAAGATTTTAAGAGTTTATAATAATTATGAAACAACGAATTAGGAATGATATCTATATATTACCAAAATTATTATTTTGTGTATGTGCACATATATACATATATATATATATCTATATATATATATATATTATTTACCAACATTCCACTTGAGCAGTATGCAATACAAGGTCAATTTTTTAAGCAGAGTTTAACTGATTTGAATTCAAAGTTTTCCTTCTCCAAGACTGGTTGCTATACCAAAGCTAAATAGAACAGTCTGCCCTACTATTTACCTATAGCTGGAGGGAGAATAGATTAATGTCTTTCCCAAGAGTATTAGTGCTATGTGATATATAAACAGCCTTATTCAGTATTTAAAGTTGGGCTACTGTTTCTGTTTCCTATGACAGTAACCATTGCACCACAAACACCTCCTGTATATATATATATATATATATATATCTTTAAGAAAAACAAAAAACTGGTCACATTAGGATTATAAATTTATTTCCATCCTGTTATGGGTATTGATATGAATCAATAACACCAAAAATAACAGGAGTTCTTCAGATCTAATGGATAAAATAATTCAGAATAGACACAAGAAGGAAGGGTGGGAAGGGTAGAAGAGGGGTGAAGAGTTTCTTCCCCATTTTGCCCACTTCCGATTTTTACTTTTTTATTACCGGTTGGAATTATAGTAAATTAAATTTTTTTTTTTTTTTCAAATTCTAAATACATTTCAACTTAAAACTTCAGATTTAATAATAATTCAGGGAAGAACAACATTCCTAAATAACCTTACGTAAGGATACAGTAATACTTATCTTGAATTAAATTCAAAATTTAAAATTTAAATTTAAAACTCAAAATTAATATTCGAGCATATTAATTCAGTTACCCTTCCATTGAAAAGTACATACACATCACATGGTATCTTCTCATCTTTTTATTTTATCTTATTTTATTCATTTCAACTCAAATCTCAAATTAATCCTATGTTTTGGTTAATTAAACATTATCTATGATATTTGTCTATAGTTTAAATTTATTCCTATGTCTACATCTAGCTATTAATTTACATTGCTGATTTAATAATTTTTCAGGGTCTGGGTATATCATTATTTGTATTTTTTTATTCTAGGCACAGATTACATCTACTATCTAAGCATTTTGGAGTATTTGACTTTTTCTATAAGAACCATTGAATCTCAGGGGTCTACCCTTTATTTTTCAAACTCTAAAAATGCTTAGATAGGGCTGTTTGGTTTTTCAGATGTTCATGGGTGAAATAAAATTTATGATTAGTGTATCTAGATTTCCATTTTGTCGAGGAAATTCCTATATAAGTTTTTCTATCCTTAACATTTTCTTTTGGGTAAATGATTCTGTACTGAAGAACCCCTGTTATTTTTGGTGTTATTGATTCATATCAATACCCATAACAGGATGGAAATAAATTTATAATCCTAATGTGACCAGTTTTTGTTTTTCTTAAAGAAATTATTGCTCTGTGATGTCTGTTACATTGAGCTCTTTACCAGAAAAATTTAAATGTTCATAGTTGAATGATTTTTGTCCTGACAGAATTATTCCCAATTCTGGTTTAACTGGACCAAATAATGTTCATATATATATATATATATATATATATATATATATATATATATATATATATACATATTTGCCAACCCCTCCACTTGGGCAGGATATGACACAAGGTCAATTTTAAGCAGAGTTTAACAGGTTTGAATTCAGAGTTTTCCTTCTCCTAGACTAGTTGCCTCACCTAGGCTGAAGAACCTAGTCTGCCCTACTATTTACCCATCATAGCTGGAGGGAGAATAATTGAATTCATACCTTTCCCGAGGGTATTAGTGCTATGTGAAATGCAATCAGTCCAGGATTTGAACTCGTGTCGCCATGTCCATTTCCTACGACGATAACCATTACACCATGGTCACATATATATATATATATATATATATATATACCACCTTACTAATTCCATATTTATTCTTCTCTCTTTGGATAACCCTATTGATATATGTGTGTGTGTGTGTGTTTGTGTGTGAATGTTGTTTTGTTTTTTACCATATGTGAGTGTCATAAGTACTTCCATCTTAACATGTATCTTTACACAACAGTATAATTACAATTGATTGATCAATTTTCTCACTTTTGTATCTGATGATTGTGCACACAATATAAAACTTAAAATAATAGACTTTGTGATCATAATTTTCTAGGTTGTGTGCCTCCTCTGCCGTAGCAGTGTTGCTCGCTTTTCCTTCATACTTTTCTCATTAGCATTAATATTTAAATACAAAATAACTCTACCCCTGCAGAAATCACACATCATTGTCATCGTGAGATTTTTATTTTAGCAATTCATTTGAAATGCTTCAACTCTGAAAATAAAACAATTTGCAGTCTACTTTGCAACTAAGTGATAATTTTGATAATTCTGCATTTGTGCAGAACATTATTTTTAATCATCCAGATTCTGGCAATCAGGGAGATAACTATGAAATGTTAATCAGAATCCTTCACTCTTCCCTAAATAGCTGCATCAATATCATTGTGGACTGCTATTACAATGAGGATCCTGTGTATTCAAAGGCAAACTTGGTAGGAGACCTCGTGGCGTAATGACCTAAGTGCTGGCTTGCAGCCTTGAAGTAAGCAAATTAGAACTCCAGCGCCTGTCTTACATTCATTTTCAGGCTAATACTCTTAGGGAAAATATGAACTCTTTTACCCCCCCAACCCCCACCCCAACAGCTATGAGTTAAATACCACTACTGTCCTTCTACAAGGATGGCTTTGGTATTATATAACCCACAAAAAAAAGGTCTACTAATAATACTTGTTTTTTTATTCATTCTTAATCCATAACTATTATTATCTTATTTAATTTTTATTATTGATTATTTTTATACTTTTTGATCACTCATTATTTTCTATTATAGATATTTATATTATTTACTATTTAATGCATATCTAACTATTGGTGGCAAAAGCTGCTTGGTAGTGCCAGGAGTGGCAGTACCACCTTGAGCTACCAAAACTGTGTTATCACCCTGGTTGGCGGCTGATGAGGACAGAGTATTGCATGTGCTTTCACACGTTGTATGATGAAAAAAAATATGTATATATCATAATGGATTGCTGTTACAGTGGAAATCCAATCAATTCAAAACTTGATAGCAATACTTGTTTTTTTTTATTATTTAATACATAAGTACGTAAATGTTATTGTAAAATTCATTATTACAAATATTAATAATAAATGCTATTCAAGTTATTAAATATCTATTAAAGTTTAGAATCCAAGTAACTAGTTACCTAGTAGTATAAATACCAAGTATAAATAAATACCAAGGTGGCCTATATTCCAGCTGGTGAGTCCCTATTGCTACTTTGCTATTGCCTATTGAATGGTGTAATCTGCTATTTAACAACCTTACAACATTTTTCAGTTAGGGTAAAGGAGTTGGGGATCTCAGGGTTAATTCTTTACGTGAAAGTTTATAAAAAAATCTGGGTAAAAAATTGTTTTAAGAGAAAGGTTGACTATGTAACAACTCCTTTCCCTAGCTTTCAGGCTGGAATTAAAATGTAGTATCTGTTTACTATTATGCTCTTTCAGTTGGTGCTGTAGGATTTGCTGTTTGCATCTCTGCACTGAGGTCACCTGTTGGCTATGGGTGGTGACACATAACACTTCAGTATGGGATCCTGGTGGCTGAGCAGTCCTTCAGCTTTCAACTGAAGAGGTCAAGTGACTTGCAACTGTCCACTTTGGCCTTACTGGGCTTGACGGGTGGTCAGAGATGCCTAATCTGGGTCAATCAGCTGGTCATGTCAAGCCCTAGCACTTATATGACTATCTCAACCATATTCTTCTAATCATTCTTTTGGTAAACAAGTAACCAGTCTTATGTTATCCTAAAGGAGCTAGAAGGAGGTAGTAAAAGTAAAGTTAGTGATCTTAGTCGTGGGTGACTTTTCAAAAGCTACTACACCAAGGTGTAGGGAAGGTGCTACTCCATTTCCTGGATTCCTCCACTTTACCCTTGATCCTTACCTTATCATGCTGAGTGTTAAGAAAGGCAGCATCAAGTACCATTTTTTGAGTCTTTGGTATGCCTCGACCTGGGATTGAACCCCAGTCTCCCAGACCATTGGCTAACACTCTACTCATTAAGCCAGGAGGTAGCTGAAGGTCAATTGTGGTGAGATAACCATACTTGAGATCACTTGACTATGTACAAACAAATAAGCACTAACTCATCTAAAAAATAAAGTTACCTACAAACTATTGACTGATAAATACTATATATATATATATATATATATATAAAGATTTGGCATTAAGTAACCATCAAGGGTTGATATGCCATAAAATCAAATAACCTAACCTTACCTGTTTATCTTCCTTGACAGCATTCTTGTCTTTGAACAAAGATATAGTTAGAAAAAAAAAACAGATAAACTCAGTCTCTGGACTGAAACCTACATGATACTGTTTGTTGGAGCCAGAGCTATTTTTTGCCCTTGCTTGAGCACCCTCATTAATCTGACTACGTGCTTTGTGCTACACTCAAAGGAATGTAGTTAAATACTAACCATATGAATTTATCACACCTGGGGGATTGGTACAAATGACTTTCTCATCTAAAGAAATCATAGTCTGATCAAATCACTGTGTGTCAAAATAAGACACAATCATTGAATTATCTTTATTGCCAAGTCCCTGAGGTAAAGCCAAAGATCAAGTGAATTCTTGATGGCATGAGAGTTTTAAATGGAATTTCATTCTCCATAAATTGTCAGATGGAGAAGAGCAAAATTAGAATACAATTGCTAATAATGGTTCCCTTGGCATTTATAAGATAGGAGAGATGTTGATCATGTGGAAGAATTGTTGGCATCATCTGGAAACTCTTTAAGATAATTTTGTTATGAACTAGAAATTCAATTAAGCACTAAAATGAGCTGAGCTTTACTACCTGCCTGTAGTATTTGCATATCACATGTAAGGTTATCTTGTATTGCCCTAACAGCAGTAATGGTTACCACTCAAAACTTTTGCTTTAATATATTCTTTTAAATGTCTATATCTATGTATAATTAGATGTCCTATGAATCCCCATGGTATCATTGCTGACATACTGGACTGTGACACCAAACTCCAATCACATTATTATATTCACTTTCAGACTAATACCCTTAGGAAAGTTATGCATCTTCTTATGCCCCAGCTATGGGTTAAATAGTAACACTACTGTTCTACAAGGATGGCTTTTGCATTAAATAACCTACAAAAGTTAATATGCCATTAAACAAAGAAACTGAAACTCATTGGGTCTCTGTTGCAATGGGAGTCCATGATGATACAGATGCTTCTGTGTAGGATAGAGTGAAGGATTCTAATTAAAATTTCACAGTTATTTCCATGATTGCAGGAATTTAATGACTAGAATATCGCATTAAGTCTAAATGCAAACCCCACAAAATTATCATTCAATTACAAATTGGCTTGTAAATTGCCTTATTCTTTGAGTTAAAGTAGTTTAAGTGTATTGCTTTCATAAGATCTCACTATATTGTGTCATTTTTATAGGGTTATGTTTACATATAAGCATTATGATTATTATTCTAATCATCCCCAAGGCATGCTTGTAGCATGGAGTCCCTTGACACTCTCTAACAAACCATCCCTTTTGACAAGACCTCTAAAGAGCATTCAGTATCTGCACAGAGCTGATGTATGTAAGTTTTAGCGGATTTGCCAACACTGGTGTGTCCATGTGTAGTAGTCCATTGGAGAATGCTGCTTAGAATTTTGTCTTTACTTCTCCAGTAATTGGCAATAAAACAAAAAGATAGACAAATTGTCAATCTGGGTTAGTGGTGATGAAACTATGTCTGACACCGGAGTCATCATCACACCTGTTGTTTTAAGTGATGTGCAGCTGACTTGAATTCAAGGTCTACTTTCTTCTAAACAGGTTGCCATACCAAGGCTAAGCAGCCCAATCTGCACAATTACCCATACCTTGGGGAGAAGAAATAGATTCATACCTCTCTCGAGAGCATTATCATGAAGGGAAATGCAAACAACCTCATCCAGGTGATGAAATTTTGTCTACCGAGTTCATTTCCAGTGACAATAATTGTTATACCATGTGCACCTCTAGATATTTAGTAAGAGCAATACAGCAAAGTGGAAGCAAACAGGCTTCACCTATGGATAAAATAGCAGGGCAGACTGACTTTCTTTCTAGCCTTAATGTCCATAAGAGAGGCAAAGGTCAATACAGCTTGGCACCACTGTCACATAACCGTAATACATATACAACTATACTCATATACATGCAGAAACATGATCAACAATAATGACAGGGGAGGTGCCCGTGGTGTAGTCGTTATCGCCGTAGGAAATGAACACGGCGATACGAGTTCAAATCCTGGACGAGACTGATTGCATTTCACATAGCACTAATACCCTTGGGCAAGGTATGAATCCAATTATTCTCCCTCCAGCTATAGGTAAATAGTAGGACAGACTAGGTTCTTCAGCCTTGGTTAGGCAACTAGTCTAGGAGAAGGAAAACTCTGAATTCAAACTTGTTAAACTCCGCTTAAAAATTGACCTTGTGTCATATCCTGCCCGAGCGGAGGGGTTGGTAAATAGTATCAACAATAATAACAAATGAACACACTTCTTTAGAAAAATATACCTCTCACACTTTATTCAAAATGGTTGCAAAAGAGTCGCGAAAGGGTTATGTGTGAGAGGTGAGTTGGAGACTGAACAAACTGTAACATATTGACCCCAAGTTCCTTTGTCTTTAGCGGCACTTCTTTCTCGTTCTGCTGGGCTGCTCAATCAGGGGTTCTGAGGGCCCATAGCCCTCTGCTGGGTGCTGGTTCTCTCTACAACATCTTATCTCCTACCCACTGACTCCAACTAACTGAACCTGTCTGTGGCCCTGGGCTATATAATTGTTTGACACCCATCTGCTTCTTGTGGGCATCACATCTGCACCCAATTCAACCCATCCACAGTCAAGGTTATACCCTGATTTCTTCGACCGGATGCACCTGTTCCTTGACTGACAGCTGGGTCGGAGGTCAATATGTTACAATACTAGGGTTGCCAGAATGGAATTAAAGACACCATCAGTCTAGTTGACTGATTTAAGCTCTTGATTTGAATTCAGTTATACTTTTCCTTGACAGGTTGCCCACCAAGGCTTAGTCTGCACTAATATTTTTTTCATAGCATCAATAATGCTCAAAATTTAGAATGAATACTTTCAAATAAATAATAGTTGAACCAGTGAAATCAGCCTAGATTTGTCTGTTTGCTTGAATGTGTCACAATGAAAATATTTTTATTAAATTAATGACTAAGAACTAGCATGATTCAAAACTGCTCTTATAGGGTAGCAGCCCAGATCTATAAACAATAGACTATGGGAAAATTTATAAATATGCCTAATAAAGTAGATACTAATTTCTATTATGATTTGCTTTTTTAACATTGGCATATAATTGTTTGAATGAGTCACAATATTCTTTCATTTCAACCATTTTTTTCGCCCTGTCAGCTGGGGCTGTAGAATACGCAAATACGTAACCCCCCCCCCAACCAGGCTACCTGTTGGCCATGGGTGGCGACCCGTGATGCTTAAGGATGGGATCCTGGTGGTTGAGCAGTACTTGGTCTGAAAATCGAGTGGTCAAGTCTCTTGCAACACACCACTTTGGCCCTTACTGGGCTAGACGGGCGGTCGGAGAGGCCCGATCCGATCACTCGGCTGGTCATGACAGTACTCTCTCAGATTTTTTTTTTTTTTTTTTTTTTAAATCTAAATGAGGATGATGGCTGTAGGGTCAATCATGCTGTGGAAAGACTCGTAGTCCTTTCTGTCCCTGGGGAAGTAGTTATCTTGGGAACGAAAACCCAGGGACAAAAAATTAATTCATCTATCACCAGCATGAGTATACTGAACATGTAGCCCTGGTGTTGCTAGGCGAATGGGTTTCCCCCTAGGCACATCCCCATATGGGGCTCCGAGGTGGGTGGGGAGCATGTTCAGTGAAACTCATCCAACACTTTTATGGCTTCTGTTAAAACAAAAACCCAAGCAAAAAGACCCCATATTGAATGTGATTCAGACAATGATGAGCCATATCCAAGGTTCATCATACTAGAATCAAAAGAAAAACTACCGCTAACAAAAATATCCCCCTTCATCATAGAAAAATGTATTTCAGCTCTAATATCACCCAAAACCGTAAAAAACTTGAAAAATGGAACCATCCTTATAGAGGTGACAGGAAAAAAACAAGCTGAAATAATATTAAAGCAAAAAAAAAATCCACGACATAGATATAAAAGCTTACCCCCATGAGAGATTAAACACCTCTAAAGGGGTGATAAGAAATGGAGAGCTATCATTATGCTCAATAACGGAAATTAAAAATGAACTAAAAAAACAAAATGTAATCGACGTCAAAAGGATAACAATCAAAAAACAAAATGAAATAATTGAAACCAATACCTACATTCTAACCTTTAATAACCCAAAAACACCTTTAGAAATAAAAATAGGCTATACAATGGTTAAAGTTGAGACATATATCCCAAATCCCAGAAAATGTCATAACTGCCAGAAATATGGTCACTTGAAGCAGCACTGCACAAGAAAACAAGTGTGTGTTAAATGTGGAGAGCAGGAACCAAACCACATCGAGGAATCCTGCAAAAACAGCCTAAACTGTAACAATTGCAAAGGGAATCATAGAGCAGACTCAAAGTACTGCAAAATCTGGGAAAGGGAAAAGGAAATTATCAAAATGAAAATCACCAAAAACATTACCTTCCCTGAAGCAAGAAGACTCATAGAAAATCCCTTTAACAAATTAACTTTCTCTCAGGTAAACAGGACTCCCTCAAACCAAGTAGAAAACGAAGCAAAAACACAAATAAAAACAACAAAAATAGAAGAAGAATTAACAAATTTAATAAACGACCTACATGAACTAATCAAAACCCTTAAAACTATTATACCCAATGTACAACTAACTCCAACTGACAAATCAAAAAACATCCCTTCAACCTCTAGCCAAAAAAATGAAACGTTAACGATCAAAAACAGAAACCGATCAACCTCAAGAACCAGAGAAAAAGAAGAAAAACAAAAACCTACTCAACACACACCTTCAAAAACCAAAAATAAATCCAGAAACATAGAAAGTATGGAAACCGAAATGGACTCGACACCTAAAATCGAAAATACAAAAATTAAATAGTACACCCTAAACCCAAGACACACACTGCATAAATAGTTATGGCCAAATACCAAAATACCCACAAGATAATCCAATGGAACTGTCGTGGCTACAAGGCAAATTACAATGAACTCCAGCTGTTAATAACTGAACAAAATCCTACCATTATATGTCTCCAAGACACATTCAAAAAAAGCAATGATAAAACAAACATGAAAAATTATGAGCAATATGACTATATACATGACACGGGACTAAGAGCTTCGGGTGGTGTATCAATCCTAATAAGGAAAAACATTCCCCAAAGCAAAATCAAAATCAGCACCCCCCCTACAAGCAGTAGCAATTTCAGCAACTTTACACAAAACCACCGCCATCTGCTCTATATACATTCCACCTCAAGACCCTATAAACGAAGAACAGCGAAATAACTTAATAAATCAACTCCCTAAGCCATATATATTGATGGGAGATTTCAATAGCCACAACATTTTGTGGGGAAGCAGGACAACGAACAAAAGAGGTCAGACCCTTGAAAAAATCATTAATAACAACAACCTATGTCTCCACAATCGGAAAGCTCATCCTCAGGTACATTCTCTGCTATAGATCTAACACTCAGCGATCCAGCCACCTTTATAGAATATAACTGGAGGGTACATGAAGATTCCTACGGCAGTGACCACTTTCCAATCATAATAGAAAATACTAAACCAGGAAAATCAGACCCACAAACAGTCTCAAAAACCCCACGATGGAACTTCAAAAAAGCAAACTGGCAAGCCTACAAAAAACTATGCCTTGACACCCTAATCCCAGAAACAAATACAAACCAAGAAGAACCTATAATACATTTCACAAACACCCTAATTAATATAGCAAACAAAACCATACCTAAAACTACAACATCCCCAAAACATAACAATCCCTGGTTTACGGAGGAGTGCAAAACTATGATCAGAGAACGCTAAAGAATCCTCAGGAAATTTAAAACCAACCCTTCATCAGAAAATCTAGACAAATATAGACAACAAAGAGCTAAAACTAGACGCACAATTAAAGAAGCTAAAAGGTCCTCCTGGAGAAACTTCACTGCAAAAATAAACTCAAATACTAATCCCAAAACAATTTGGAACTTTGTAAAGAAAATATCAAATAAAACTGTCCACACTCCTATAAATCATCTCTCCCAAGGAAGCACAAAAGCTTTGAGTGAAAAACAAATAGCTAATCTGATGGCAGAAAACTTTGCCCAAGCATCATCTACCAAAAAATATTCCAACAAATTCAACTCCATCAGAATCAAAGAAGAAAAGAACAAAATAAAGTTCACCTCTGATGATACTAAATGCTACAACCAACTTTTCACCCTAGATGAACTCCAAAATTCATTATCCAAATCCAATAACTCAGCTGCTGGTCCAGATGAAATCCACTACACATTTCTAAAAGAATTACCTTCAATTTCCCAGAAATATCTCCTAAACATATATAACAATATCTGGATCTCAGGCAATATCCCTACTTTATGGAAGCAAGCTACAATCATCCCCATCCTCAAAAAACAAAAAGACCCAACAAATCCCACCAGCTATAGGCCCATAGCCCTAACTAGTTGTGCATGCAAAACTTTAGAAAGGATGATAAACCAAAGACTAATATGGTTTCTTGAATCAAATAAACTGCTCTCAAACCTACAAGCAGGCTTCAGAACAAAAAGAAGCACAATGGACCAGGTGGTTCATATAGAAACTCTAATCAGAGAAACATGTATAAAAAAGGAACATCTGGTGGCAGTCTTTTTTGATCTTGAAAAGGCCTATGACACAACATGGCCATACGGAATTCTCAAAGACCTTAAAAACTTTGGGTTACAAGGTAGACTTCCCATCTTCATCCAAAACTTTCTTGAAGACCGATCTTTCAGGACACTGATTGGCAGCACATACTCTGATTCGAAGCCACAAGAGGTGGGAGTTCCTCAGGGCAGTATTTTATCAGTATCCCTATTTATAATAAAAATAAACAGCATAACATCCTGCCTCCCTCCAGAAATCAAAGGGTCATTATATGTAGATGACTTCCTCATCTGCTATAATTCAAAAAACATGACAACCATAGAAAGGAAAGTACAACAATGCATAAATAAAATCCAAAAATGGACCACAGAAAATGGATTTACAATTTCAAATAGTAAAACAAAATGTGTACACTTCTGTCAAATCCACAAGATGCACAACCACCCTAAACTTACATTAAATAACACTGAAATACCCATAACAGATGAACATAAATTCCTTGGCATTATCTTTGACTCTAAATTATCCTTTATCCCACATATAAAAAAGCTAAGAATAAAATGCAATCAAGCCATGCAACTATTGAGAGCCATAGCCCACACAGACTGGGGTGCTGATAGAAAGACACTTATCAAGCTATATAGATCTCTAATAAGATCAAAACTTGACTATGGCTGCTTCATATACAGAGCAGCCAGAAAATCCTACTTACAACGACTGGAAACAATACACCACCAAGGACTTCACCTTACTTTAGGAGCCTTTAATACTTCCCCAAAGGAAAGTCTATACATAGAAGCAAACGAACCCCCTCTCTATTTAAGAAGACAAAAATTAGCACTACAGTACTACATCAAACTCATCTCCTGTCCACAAAATCCTGCTTATGACTACACCGGCAAAACAAAATATGAAAACCTGTATCAAAATAACCAAAAAAAAATCAGACCTTTTAGCTTAAGAATAAGTGACCTCCTCAACGAAATCAAAATCAACACTAAAATAGTACACCATACCATACTCTCCAAAACGGCACCATGGACCATAAGGCAACCAACTATAAACTTAGAACTGGCTAAGTTACCCAAAATAAAAACACACCCCATCACTTATCAAGAGAAACTCATAAAAATACAAAATAAGTTCCCAGATCACTATCACATCTATACAGACGGATCCAAACAAGGAAAAAAAGTAGGCTGTGCTGCTATTTCTCAAAAAAAAGAAACCCTAAAACGCCTACCTAATGAAGCTTCAATTTACAGTGCAGAAACCACAGCCATTGATCTAGCTATGAATATCATAGCAAATCATAAAGCTTCCAAATTTATCATATACACAGACTCCAAATCAGTCCTACTAGCACTACAGAACAGAGATACATCATACCCCTTGATCACAAAGCTCCTAAACAAACTAAACACCCTCTCTAAAAATAATAACATCATATTCACCTGGATACCAAGTCACATTGGCATCCAAGGAAATGAAAAAGCAGACAAAGCTGCAAAAAAAGCTCTTCAAATTGATATGTGCAAATCAAAAATCCCATATACAGATCTAAAACCAACCATAAAGAAATTTATATCAGACAAATGGCAGAAATCATGGGACAATCAGACCCAAAATAAACTCCATGAAATACAAGAAGCTATCGGAGAGTGGCCAACAGGCTGCAGAAGCATCAGAAGAGAAGAAGTAATACTTGCCAGATTGCGTATTGGGCACACCCACATTACTCATTCACACCTGTTAAAAGGGGAGGATGCCCCAGTGTGCCCATCATGCAAAGTACAACTCACAACCAAACATATCCTTCTAAATTGTAACAACCTTAAACATATCCGTACCAAGTACTATCAAGCAAGAAACCTGAGGGACATCTTTAAGAATACAAACCCTGAAAACATTTTTAATTTTCTAAAAGAAAGCAACTTTTTCAGCAAGATATAACCAAACATCTCTATAGAACTGCTACTTTAATGACTGAAATTCAAAATAACCTTTTTGGCATTAAATGGCCCACAGGGGTTGATATGCCGTTAAACAAAACTCAAACTCAAACTCAATCATTTTTTAATCCGAAAGTCCATTGTAAGAAAGTAATTAGAAATAAGATTTTTAAAATTTTGAAAAAAATCAAAATATAAATTTTAAGAATTGCATTCATTCCTTTTGCTATTGCTTTTTTTTTCTTTCCAACTATTTTCTGTGCAAAAGATGTTTTTTTTTCAAAAAAAATGTTTTTCTTGCAATTATTTGCTATTCTAAAGAATTTTTTAAAAGAAATTATAAACTTGACTAAACTGTGAAATATTTAAACAAAAATTTGATATTCTCAGCAGCAGTGAGTCCTCTGGCTTTTGAAACAACCAGACTTTTGAAAAAATTATATTAAAAAATATTCCTTTTTCACCAACCCAGTTCATTTTTAATTTACAGTATCTTGAGGATGTTCATTGCTATTAATTTGCATATTTTTTAAGACAAGCTTTCTTCAAAAATAGACTGCAGAGTTTGTTTTTTTAAAACTGAAGTTCTTGTTTATACATTTGCAAGATCAGTAGTAACTGGTATTTAATTGTGTGACAATGTTGTAACTTAACAAAATGTTACTGAATGAGAAATAGCCAAAATGGAGGCTGGAAATGAAATGGAAATCTTAATCACATAAATAAAATATAATACTTGCCAGCAGCGTGAAGAAGGTAACCCACTGCTAGTGGTGAACTATTTAGTCAGCATATTACCCCTCTTACAATAGTGTCCAACATATTTATGAGGATTGGAACATACTCATTAAGGTTCATAGCTACAGACTAAAAGTAAATTTTTTTCCCACATTTCAGAAAATTGTGTATTTTTATCATTCTTTTATTTAATTTTTTTTTTAATTTGGTTTCTTTGAGAAAAAACATTGTATATGAAAAAATAATTTTCCAATCAAAACTTTGTACAAAACAATACTTTTCAAAATAAATCCTCTATTTCAGATTGTTTTTAATTTTAGATAATTCACTTTTTTTAACTAAGGGTTCTTTACAAAATAGACAGTCGAAAAATTTGCTATATAACAGATATACAAGGATTTTTCAATTAATAAGGTGAATTTTCCTGATGGAGTTTGTAATTGGAAGAACCATTTTCTGTTGCACTTTTTTCAAGGAAATCATAAATGAGGAGTCCATTCATGTCCCAGAAGATTGTCAGTATGACAGGATGTTGTGAGCATTGAGTTACAATCCATTTTATTTTTGTCTGCCTGCTGGATGCTAGCTAAAACTGCTCAGGTGGTAAGTGTTGTTATTATTGTTTATTCTGCATGTAAGAGCAGTGACTTCTTCAGAAACCATTTAACTGTGTACAAAAAAATGAACTCAGGCTCTTTTGAAAACGTCATCAACAAAATAGGTTTACAAATCATATATATTTGATATATATGAACTAATAGGAATCAACATTAAATTGTAGAAGTCACTACTCTAATGTGCAGAATAAACAAGAACAACACTTACCGGTTCAACAGCCCTAGCTGGCAGACAAAAAGTAAAATGGTCAGTAACCCAATACTGAACCAGTAGCATTTTAAGCAAGCCAGTGTGTACACAGACATTAATACACCCATTCACTGGACCAGCAACCAATCACAATGCAGAGAATGAACTTTGCCACTTGAGAGCAATGGAATGCCCCAATGTCCATATAATCTCGCCTCAAGTCATACCAAATGCAATCAATTTCACAGAAACATAAGCATTGCTCTTTTTACACAAACAAGTATTTACTCACTACTAATGAGCATTATGAACAAATTCCAATGTAAATCACCTACAATGGTTGATATGCCATAAAATCAAACTGAATTTGACCCAAAGGGTCCTATATCTATGAGTCAAATAGATCTGTTTAAAAATTATTAGCATTTGATAGGAATGATTGAAACCATATGACTGTGCAAATAAATGATTATTATAAACTTGTAAGAAGAGTTCAGTCTGATTTTTTTCTATGACAAATTAATGTATATCTTACCGTATCATCATAGGAATCTTCCTTCAATGTATTCTCACTGAGCAGTTTTTCCACCATAATTAAGTCTCTAAAACAGTAATGGTGTATGAAGCTGACTAGCATAATAATCAACAAGTTGCTTGCAATGCTCAGTTGACATATCATGTAGGACACAGTTTCCAATCCTTGAAACATTTCCAAACCTTTTTACTTCCAAATGGACAACCATATGGCTTACTTTGAAGTGCCTACTGAGTTCCTAAACTGTAACAGTAGGGTTAGCTTTGACAGGTGCTTCTAATACCTCAGAATCAACTCTTCTCTACTGACCCCCTCTTGGTTCATGCTAAGTCCTCTCTTTTGAAATGTGAAAACCATCTCCAATATGTTCTTTTTTTACACATTATACTATCACTCAATGTGATTTTGATGGACTTGGGTGGTGGGTGTCCTCATGCTGTAATGGTTAAAGTGCTGGACTGCAGAATTGTTGTAAACGAGTTCAAACTCCGGTCGTGCTATTACGCTCACTTTCAGACAAATATCCATGGGAAAGGTATCAACCCCCTTATCCTCCCAGCTATGGGTTTAATAGCATCACTGCTGTTATTCTGGAAGGATGCCTTTGGCATTAAATAACACACAAAGGTTGATATGCCATTAAACAAAGAAAACAAACTAATGTTTGATGGACTTTGTGGCTGTATTTGCATTATTCCTTCTGTGAAATTGCATATGGTTTGATGAATGTGTTCTCAACTCAAAGAAAATATGGAGTTGATTTGAAAGCTTTTCTTCAAAGAATTTGCATGGAGTCTGAAAAAAAATAAGATATATTATTCTGCTAGACATTGGCAAATACCAGTTAAAGATTGGACTTAATTAAATCTGGCACAAAGGTGTCCATCAAAACATTGGACAGTACATTCATTATAATCTGATATTCTTATTATTAATTGAAATTGTTACATAAAATACTGGAAAACATATTATTGTATACAAATTATTAGTATTTAATAGAATTACTAGAAACAAAATATGTGTGTGTAAATATTTTGTATCTAGAATGATTATTTGAAACTATAACTGTTTACAAAGGATTATTATCATTATTCTTAGTTACTTGAAATCATACAATCGTTGGAAATACTTGTAACCATATAGTTACTCCAGTGTTGCCTCCAGAACACCCCACAAAGCAGCAACTATACGGCCACCTACCACCCATCACAAAAACTATCAAAATTAGATGAACCAAACATGTGGGACACTGCTGGAGAAGTAGGGACAACCTCATAAGTGATGTACTCTTGTGGACCCCTTCACATGGTCGAGCAAAGGCAGGGCGACCAGCTCAAACTTACATACAGCAGTTCTGTATAGATACAGGATGTAGCCCTGAGGACCAGCCGGAAGTGATGGACGATAGGGAGGGGTGGCAAGAGAGGGTCAGGGATATCCGTGCTGATGGTGTGACATGATGATGATGATAGAGTTACTAGTAAAAAGAAAAAAGACAAACTTGAGTATTAAATAACCCAGCAAGTGTTGACTTGCCATAAAACCAACCAACCAACCAGCCAGCCAGCCAGCCAATTGTAAGACTTTTGTTTGAACTGTTTTAACTTAGAAATAATAATATATAATCATTTTATATCCTCAGCATGAAAAATTATCTATACTCATAATTAATAAAGTTTATATAAATTTGAATAATCATTTCAGAAAATTTTTTTTTTTATTTGTGTATCTGAATTCTGTTTTATTAATTACATCTTGCAGCAAAATGGATTCCTGCTAACTATTCTATGTTATTAGAGATAAATTCTCAATGAGAACCTCTTTTTGTCCCAAGGAATTTTTATGTTAAATTCTTCTCATGGGTCCTGTAAGTATACATGCAAAAATTGGTAGCTTGATTTCATATTGTTGAGTCATCTAAAGAGGACAGACAACTAAACTTTTCCAATCATTAATATAGATTGAATCCACCAGAATATTTCCATATTTCACCTTCTTGAAAGATAAAATTTGGCAGTTTATGAAGTTAATAGTAAGACTTATTGGTTATGTTGGTGTTCAGGGCGAAATATCTAGTCAAGTCCCAATCCATCAAAGTTCAATATTAGCTAGGGCATATCCAATGATACTTTTGCAATGAATAAACAGAAGCAAAGATAAGCTCATTTACATGTATAGGAACATTTAATACATACATAATATGTATACAAGAAGTATTAATAGGAATACACAGTGAATAAAATGTGCACATATCGATCCATGAACAAGCAGTATATGAAAGAGGTACAAAAACAGTAAAAAATCTTGAAGATGAGTATAATGTACAGTAAAGACATGGTGGCTTTACATTTCATTGAAAAAGTAAGAAACAATATCTATTGCCAGGTGGTGAAACAAAGTCTCTCTACTGATCAATGAACAGAGATAAAAAAGGAATGTTCAAAGAACAAAAAGAAAAAACTAAGATGAAACCTGTTTTTTTCATGTGACCACAAAGCATCCAAATAACATGTCCCCCAAACACCAGGGAGTTATTTATTGTTTCCTAACATACTCATTTAACAATTAACATTTAACAAAATTGTTATTTATCAATAACTATGATTATCAAGAACAATACGAAGCTGACTGTCTTTTTAAAAAAACATTAGCTGGGAGATCTCTAATAACCACGGAATCTTAGTACAAAGAATATAATGTACTGAGGTAAGCACAACTTTAATGAAGATATCTTAGCGATAAGTCAATATACTTTTCCAAAAGATCAAACGCAGTATTTAATAGATAGAGGAAACAGTCTGTCTTTTATATATTACTATTTTTTTTTTCTTGCCTGTTCCTCTTGACTGTAACTGTCTGTAAGTTGCTACCTCTTCGCAAAGGTCATGGAAACTCACATTTTGATCTGAAATTGACTGTTTTAACATACCTGTCACTCTAGCCATTCCAACTGTCTGATTAGATTAAATAAACAGACATCTATGAGCAACCCGTTGGCCAACTTTTGCTTGCAACTATTTCTTGAAAAGTCAAATAGCTGCTTGCAAGAAATATGCCTCAGATGAAGAATCATTAATGATCAGAAATTATTCCATATAGTTCCACTTGTCTTATGATCTTCAGTTGTACTGGTAGTTGGATATATAAAATGCAGATAAAAATTGTCAATGATACCATTTTGTCATTCTTATTTATTTTATTTACTTGATGTCTTTTTTATTTTTGTTTTTGTCAAATAAATTACCATATCACAAATGGTGGGGGTGTATTTACATACACCTCAAATATTTTTTATGAAAAGTAAGATTTTTTAATTAAAAAGATAAAGTAGAATAAAAATTTAATTTTCATAAATAGAAATGTTTATATTAGATATTTTACGAAAAGTTATGCTTTTTTGTAAAAAAGTTCAAATAAAATAAAAATTCTATTTCATTTTATCAAATATTTTTTATAAAAAGTTAGATTTTTTATGAAAAGCTACATATTTTTGTAAAAAGTTGAAATAATATATATTTTTTTAATGTTTATATTAAATATCTTTTAATAAAAAGTTATACTTACCAGTAAAAGTAGAGGGGTTTTTTTTGTTCCTTTGAAATGATAAACCATTGCCCAAGAGGACTCATAGTATTAGCAACATGATTAATTGCATTAGGTCTTTGGGCCAACCAGAGAACCCACAAGAGTATCTATTATTTATTTGTGTGTATGTATGTGTGTATGTGTGTGTGTGTGTGTGTTATTTTGTTGTCAAAAATGATTGTATTTACAATAAAAGCTTAATTTCTTTTTTTTTCACAGATGTGCAAATAATAAATATTTTTTGCAATGATGTGGGGGGAAGCAATCAGTTCCTGATTAGGATTTCATAAAGAATTGAACCAACTCTGGTCTAAGAATATCATCATCATCATATCATCATATCGTGCTGGCAGCACGGATATCCCTGACCCTCTCTCGCCACTCCTCCCTATCGTTCATCGCCCTAGGCAGGTCTTCAGGACAACAACCTGTATCCTCACATAGCTGCTGAATGTACGTTTGTGCTGGTCGTCCTGCTTTTGCGCGGCCATGTGTGAGGATCCATAAGAGTACATCTCTGCTTCTCCAGGAATGTCCTGCATGTCTGGTTCGCCTAACTTGAATAGTTTTCGTGATAGGGGGCAGGTGGCCGTACAGTTGGTGTCTTGTGGGGTGTTGCTGCCAGGACTTGTTCAGGATTGCACGCAGCATTACTTACTCTAAGAATATATTCACATTCAAAAATCCCAATACTGAGTTTCAAAACTTCTTTCAAATATAAGCATCCCTGTTTATAGTTCTTCTGTCAACCTTGGCACAGTTTTCTACTATTTCAATAAACCTACATTTAAAAAACTCAGCAACTTGAGTTCAAATCCTGGACAAAACAATTTGCATTTCACTTTATGCATGAATCCTTCTATTTTCTCCTCAGCTATGGTTGAACTGTAGGGTAGACTGAGTTCTTTAACCTTGGTTTGGCAATTTGTCTAAGAGAAGGAAAACTCTGAATTCAAACCAGCTCAAAAATTGATCTTGAATCACATCCTGCTCATAACAGAAGGATAGGGTAAATACGTACTATTGTTCTCCCACCCTCAACCTTTTGGTAATATATAAGCATATTTCATATGAAATTTATTCATCATAATCATGTAAGTTCATCTTCATTTTTTGCTTGTTTGCCAATGTTATTATTTGTTAGACACCTTTTTTCTTTCTTTGCTGTCTTCTTATATATTATCCTAGAACCGTGTGTTCTCTTTTACCAACATTTTACCAAAGTTGATAATATATCTGGATCCTATGCATTAATTAACCAAGGAAGATCATACAATCTAGAACCACATGAGGATAGCATAAAATAAAGAGACTCATGCTTAGTGCAATAGTTATTGCCATCCAAGTTCAAATCCAAGACAAGGGTATTTGTGTTTCACTTTGAAAACACAAATACCCTTGGAAAAGGCATTAATCTGTTCACCCCCCCAGCAATTAAGTAAATACTATGACAGACTTGGTTCTTCAGCCTTCTTAAGAAACCAGTTTAGGAAAAGCAAAACTCTGAATTCAAACCAGCTTTACTCTGTTTAAGAATTGACCTTGTGTCACATACTGCCTTTGGTGGAGGGGTTGAGTAAATATATACATTTATGAAACTAGGCTGCCAGTCTTTCTACATCATAACGATATCTTCACAGAAAAAAAAAAAATGAATCACTATCTTGAATCCAACTTATCCAACTGCCAATTTATCTCAGACTTATTTTGGACTAACCCAATTATACGACTCAGAATGCATAGTTTGGAAAAAAAGAAAAAGAAATTGTGCTATATTTATGCAGAAAAAAAAATTCTCCCACTCCTGAGTTTGCCGCAAACTAGAATTTTCACATAAAATCGTGACATTATCAACTTTATCTTGCCATCTATGAAAACTTAGTTAGGCACTAACAGCATGTTAGTTTGAAAAATGATCAGATAACATTTTGAGATGTGATTAAGTAAAAAAAATCATTAGAAAAGAAATCAAATACATTTGTCGAAATAAACCAATAAATATCAGTGAAAATTTTGATAAACAGTGTGAGCCCCTACAGATAGTAATAGCAACAGAAAATAATTTCAACTTCAATTTCTGTGTTATCAAAATGGCTGCTCATGATTAAAAAATGTTTCAACTTATTTCAAGCTGAGTGCAAATGCTAGGAAATTTTATTTGTTTTCTATTTATTATCAAGTTTCTTTGGGGTTGTTTTTTTTACTTTGAGTATTAGTAGCTTTTAATAGATTATTTGCCCATGCAATATATTGTTATGAGCACTGGATTATTATGTTCATGAAAAACTTAATTGCTATGTTGGCAAAGCCTAGAACACACTAATACCATCTTCTGCAGAAGTGTAAGACCACCCCCAAAAAGGCATCTTATTCAAGTCCCATCTATGGGTCAAATAGATCTCTTTCAAACTTATAGGTATTATTAATATTGAATAAAAACGCTTCAAACTGTATATTTATCTAACCTACCCCCGCCCTACACACACACATAGAGTATCACAAACAGGATGTGACACAAGGTCATTTTTAAGCAGAGTACAATTGGTCTTAATTCAGAGTTTACCTTCTAGACCACTTACCATACCAAGGTTAAAGAACCCAGCCTGCCCTGCTATTTTACCGATAACTGAAGAGAAAATAGATTCCTACCTTTCCCTATGATGTGAAATACAAACAACCCCATCTAGGACTTGAATTCACATTGCTGAGTCCATTTTTTATATCCATAACATTACACCAGGAGCACTTTAAACCATTTTGTGTTGTCCTGAGTAGACTGTATCAGATGGTGAGGCTCCAGTTTGGGTGATTGTGCAGGACCCCTTCATTACCATTATATCAGGGTTCACTTTGACTGAGAGTGATAGTATTTGTAAGGGTCTCATCTATGGGTTAAATAAAGTAAAAAGTCAAGTTGGCAACCTTAGTTGAGGCCGACCAAAAGGTGCCCTTTACAATAGCTACTACACCAAGGTGTAAGGGAGGGCACTACTCCTTTCCCAGGATTGCTCAACTTTACCCTTGATACGTACCTTATATTGCTGAGTGTTAAGCAAGGAGCTATCAAGTACCATTTTTAAAGTCTTTGGTATGACACAACCAGGGATTGAACCCAGTCTCGCGGACCATTGGCAAACACTCTACCCAATTGACCAATGAGCCGGTTATGGGTCAGATAGATCTGTTTAAAAATCATTAGCATTGGATGGAAATAATTGATACCACTACTGTGTGCAGTTAAATGATTATTATGATTATTAAATAGGAATAGTTACTTGAACCCATAAAGTGTGTGCAAATTATTTGTATTAGATAGGAATACTTGATATCCCATAACAGCATACAAAAAATGATTATAATAGACAAATAGATTGAAAAAAAATTATAGCAGTAAAATGTTGAAAATGCAAATAGTTATGATAAAATGAAAAAAATTTACAAATGAACGAAACTTCTGGCCTTAAATAACCCTTAAGGAGTTGATTTGCCTCTAACAAACTTTTGTAATGCTCACATATGCATAAAAAGAAGAAATGATTGACAGACAACGTAAAAACTTAAGTATTTCATTCAACCGAAAAAACACATTAATAGAAAATAAGACAAATAAAAGATTGTTACTATTTGTAACACTTTAGTCTTTCCCGGAAACAATATCAGAATTGCTTGAAACAAGTGAGTTCTGGCCAAGCAATTTCTGAAGTCTTTCTCTCAAAGAAGTTCACTCAATTTTTTATCTTTTCAACTAATGGGTATTTGATTGACATCCCGCCATGCGTAGCCCAGACACGCCTTGTGGCTCAAAAAATACCTTGGGCCCCATCAGCATTTCCTTAGAAGATGTGCCTCAAGAGGCAGGCGATAAACCAAGCTCTATCAAAGCAGGTGAGAACCTGTCGGGGGACGACCCCTGAGGCCTAAAGAGTGTCAGTATTTGGCGTGTAACCTGAATGCTGGGCTTCCCCGGAACCCATGTCCAGCAGCCTCAATTGACTAGCTTCCTTTCAACTAATCTCCTCTCTAACTGCACAATACCTCTATTTATACTATCTGGAGACCTGCCATTTCCACCAACTAGCAATCAGGTTTCAAACACTAGTGTCTTACTTTATTCCTATATAACACAAACCAAACCAACTATCATCATCATGATGTTGTAATGCTAGCACGGATTTCCTTGACCCTCTCTCACTACCCGTCTTTATTGTCCATTGCTCTGGCACATCCTCCAGAGCTGTTGTAGAAAGGTTCTAGCTGGTCGTTCAACCTTTGCTCGTCCATGTGCAGGGGGGTCCACAGGAGTACATTGGCTTATGAGTTCGTCCTTACTTCTCCAGCAGTGTTCCGCATGTCTGATCAGTCTAACTTGGATGGTTTTCATGATGGGTGGTAGGTGGCCATGTTGCAACTGTTTTGTTGGGTGTTACCTCCAGGACTTGTTCAATACAGCTCGTAGCATTTTTGTGTAATTGCTGTCAAGTGTTTTCTTCATATGATTAGTTACCGTCCATGTGGTGCATCCATATAGCAGTATTGATATGACTGCTGCTTGGGAAAAACTGTTTTATTTTATATGTCAGGTCTGACTTCCATAAGACCAATAGCTTATCGATAGCTGTCCATGCCCTTGTATGTTCATTTCATTTTCGGTTGATGAGACGTTATTTCCTAGGGCAGGTGAACTTGTCCATTAGTTTCAGAGGACCGCCATTTTGTGTGGAGATGTCGCCTCTTTGATTAAAGCACATGTATTCTGTTTTGTCTGCATTGACATGGGGGCCTATGCCACCTGCTGATCATTCCAGACTATGCAGCAGGGATTCAGCTTGGGCGGGTGTATTTGCTATAAGCGCTATGTCATCAGTGTAGTCTGCATCCATTATAGTTTGTGTGGAGTATCTTCTGCTTCTTTCCTTTGCCAGAGTGAAGCTGTTTTCTTTCATTAAATCTATAGACGTTCTAAGCACATAATCTAGGCAGATGATAAACAAGTAATGTGTCTCCATGTAGACACCTGCTACAATGTCAAAGTAGTCTGTGTCTCCATCTGGAGAGCGGACTTTCATGTTTTTATATAGCATCACTATGGCTGCGACGGTTTATGGAGTCAAATGCTTTGGAGAAGTGTACAAATAATAGTTTTGCCTCAAGTTTTTTGCACGAACACCTTCTAGAATTCGACAGATAGTCAAAATTTGTGATCTCGTGAATCGATTTCTCTGATAGCCATTTTAGTTCTTCCTGGGCATTTTCTCTATTTTAGGTTCTATGCAGTTGCATAGCAGAGCGTTGTAGATCTTGGCTGCTATGTATGTTATGGTTATACCTCTGCAGTTCTTGGCTATTCCAAGGTCACCCTTCTTAGCAAAAGGGAGGATGTATAGGATTTAAACTCCTATATTTATTTAAATGGCTGTGATACAAAAACATTCTACATAATAGGATCCTGATTTACTTGTTCCCAAAACTAAAGGTGGTGGACGTAGGTAAACTAATTAGTTTCAAGAACCTATTGATCAGGGAAGTCACGTGATTTGTGCTCCCAACTACGTCTGCACCTCTGATTTTGTCCCGCGCAAAATAAACGGTGTGTTTGGAGCCGACCACGTGATTGGGTAAACTATATATACTCAAGACTCCTGACAACTCACTCTCTTGCATTCTAACTCCCAGCTAGCGACACATAGCTCAAGAAACATAGGCGCCTCTGGTGGTGTAATGGTTAGCAAGCTCGACTAGCAAAGCTACACGAGTGAGTTCGAGTCTCATTGGGTGCCCCTTTCATATGGCCTTGTGCCACATCTAAGCAAAAAGCTTAGTAAATTTCCATAGCTCAAGAAACATACAATGAGCGCGTGTATAGTATGCGAGTTTATGAGAATTCGTGCTCAATTAAAAAAATAAGCTAGATTTGAGATCTTAAATTATAACAACCAACAGACGAAAAGTTAACAAAATTATCCGATTGTTAGTCGTTATGAATTATAACTCTACCCAAATCAAGTAAACTTAATCTCTGCCTAGCCCAAGAAATTATCTCGCAGTAACTGTCAGGCCTAGGAAGTGGGGAGAGAAGAGTATAAAAATAAAGGAGATAAAACTACGAAAGGGAAGCTTACTTTTGCTACCTGAAAGAGAAGCTTGTCTACATTTTTAAAACAAAAATAACTAGTTCCCATAAATTAATTTATTTCGACAGAAATAAACTTTACAAAATCCGGCTTTGTATATTTTCCCAATGCTTGTCGAAAACATTGAATAAGGTAACAAAAATAACACACATTCAGGTAACGACAATATTATAACAAAAAAATAAGGGTATAAAGAAATACAACTACTGACTCACTCGAAGTCATGCCGTCAACCACCTACAGTCAGTTTAACTTTTGTTTATGATAAAATACCTTTCTTTGGTATTTTAAGTCAAAGTGCATTTTAAAGCCAATTTTAAGGGTTTATTCTTCTTCTAGGCGTCTCCTTCTTGTGTAGAACCAACCTGGACAACTGCGTTCTACTAGTTTCCTGTGTAGACTTGTTGAAAACGAAGTTCACTATTTCTTGGAGTGAACTTCAAGTAGACTACCGCTTCCTCCTCTTAGATGAATATCTTTTGTTTCAATTCGAATTTTCTTCTGTTGAGCCTACGGAGGCTTTTACCACATTTTCTGACCAACCAACAGCTTTCTTTGTCGGCAAAAGTACAATAATACCGCCTCCAGACCTTAGACTCAACTTTCTTTTGAAGGGGACAGCATACCAAATCACAAATAGCCTGCCGTAGGCTTATTGTTTCAACAAATAATAAAAACCCTGTAAGACAAAGAGGCTGAGCCTAAGACTAATGTGTCTATTTTGCTTAAGCCACCTTGCTTGAGAAAAAACTGCCTAAAGTCGCAGGTGAATGAACAAGAGCTCCCAAAGCAAAAGGAGTGGGCTAGACAGAGGCTTCAGCTCGTGCAGAAAAAAAAAGCAAGAGAGAGAGAGAGAGAACCCTTATGGGTCTTACTTAGATAATAGTAGAAGCGGGGGCTAACGGCACAACATCAAAATAGGTAATCAGATTCGAGCAGACATTAACTACCGAAATTACAATTTTCAACAAGTTCTTTCTTTTCATGTTCTGCCTATCAGCTGAAAGTATTCATCCTTAACGCACGCATACAACCTCAGACTCTTCAGTAAAACCAGAAAAAGACAAACGGCCTGTGTATTAATACTTGGTGTTGTAGAGAAGAGGAAAATCTCGTATTTTGTTTTTCGCGCAATTTAATTCAACACTGAATTTCACCCAATCAGGATGACATATCCTATTCAGCCCGGACCTTCATTTCCGGTTAGCAAAACGGGTGAGCGGCCAAACACACCCTCTTCAGCGTGAGACGGCGACCAGAACAGACGTGCCTCTGGTCGGCCCTGCTTAGCGATGCTTTTTAGCTAAACAAGCCACCCAGTGTGGACATCTCACTGTGGCTTTAACACTAGCAGCAGCAACATGGACACTCAACGAGGGAACCATCTAATTTATGGATTCTTTACGAGGAATCCCAGTTGAACATAAATTAGAAACATTCAGCATGCCTTCCACAGGCACCACTTCTTGTCACCCCAAAAATTGACTATGTCGATTCGAGCGTCACTCCGCTCTCGACACACAAAACTACACGTTGACTTTGAATACTTCCCTCACACGTCCAACAACACGCTGCCATCTCAACATCTCGCTAAGCCATTTCGTCTCAAACATCCAACAAGCCTAAACACCACGAGTCTTGCAGCACCAAGAACAAACCATATTCAAAGCTGCAAATAAAGAACTTTCGTTGTTGTGTTGTTAAAGAACAGTTTCGTAATTCATTTGTTGCCTTAAAAAATATAGCGCTAAACAATTAACCATTTCAAACATCGCTATAGTGTGAAATACTTTATCAACATGCACGTATAGTCTACAGGATACTGTTAATATTTAGTCTACTTGCATACACCTAGATAATAACACGCTCTCACATACACGAATATTTGACAAACTATATTTTAAACATTCGTAATATTATTTATAATATACTTGTTGATATATAAATGTATTTTTGTTGGTATTGTTTTGTTGTGAATATTCCTTTGTGTACGTCGTTTTATTGTGTACATTTTAACAACATTGTAGGAACAACTTATTTAATGATGTCCACCACAGATGTATTCCTTTGTCCATCTGTCTATTGTGTTCTGGTTATATACAGCGTCGCAGTATCGGAGCAGTATGTCGTAATTTTTCTTTGTACAAAGCCGAGTTCTTCTAGCGTAAATTGTCCTAATTTGATGTTTAGTTGGTAACTAATAATTTTCGTGATACGTTCATCCGTAAATTACATAAGTTTCCTGAGTTAATTCTCGAAATGTCATTTCCACAGGTGTATTCGTTCTTCTTGGCTGATAGCTTTCAGTTTAGCTCCTGCTGTGCTCCTCCTTCTATTCACTTTGTTTATTGTCTACCATGCTATTCTAGATTGTCTATCTTCAACCGGGTCTCTAATCTTATTGATCTGATTTTGGATGTATTCTGTTTGTTCTTTTAGGTATACTTTAGTTAGTTCATTTTGTGTTTTCTTAAGTTTCTGAGGGTTGATATTGGTTGGATTCCTCCAATTGCATAGGGATGCGGTTTTTACATCTGCACACCTTTTTTCTAATCGCTAATGTCTCCATGGGAACCCAACTGTTGACTTATACTAAGTTAAAACTTAATACATGTACGTGGGGAAGGACAAGAAAATAATTTTTTTCCTCAAGATATACCTCGGAAGCCATGGAAAGCAAGGTGGTGGACGTAAAGGTGGACGAACCCAACGACGGGTCAACGGTGTGCCTAATCAAGTGTTGGGCGAACGTGTTGACTCCGCAAATGAATTTAAGGGTGTTATGCGTGCGAATGTAGTGACAGGCGGAGACAATGAAGGAAGATGGAAGGCGAGATAACAGATACAACAAAAGTGACGATTTTATTGCCGGGATTACAAACGTGTATGTAAATGTCCATGGCGGTTATATGTGGACTTCAGCTAGGATGGGGCATGTCGTTAGCTGGTATGGTCGAGTTGTAGATGTGTGCAGCTGGACGTTCGACGAGGGTAGCTGGCGTAGGTCGAGTCGTGGAGATACAGCTAGATGTTTGATGCTAGTAAGCCGAGATCGGTCGAGTCGTTGGATGCAGCTGGATGGCCGTTGCGGGCCGCTGAGGTCGGTCGAGTCGTCGGTAGATCGATATCCCAGTTTTGACATTTCGTTGATATGGTTGAGTCGTGGTTGCTAGCTCGTAACAGCAAGTCGTTACGTGAGCTAATTGTTGCAATGCTAGTGTAGTCCGTAACAGCGAGTCATTAAGTAGACTAGATGCTGCATTGCTAGGGTAGTCCATAACAGCAAGTCGTTACGTGGACTAGATACTGCGTTGCTAGGGCAGTCCGTAACAGCGAGTCGTTACGTGGACTGCATCGCCGAAGTGTCGTGGTCGGTAGCTATGGCTTTGTCGTGCCAGATAGCTGTGCGGGCGTATCGTTTACGGTAGCTATGGCTTTGTTGCGCCAGATAGCTGTGCGGGCGTATCGTTTACAGTAGCTATGGCTTTATCGCGCCAGGTAGCCGTGCGGGTGTATCGTTTACAATAGCTATGGCTTTGTCGTGCCAGATAGCTGTGCGAGCATATCGTTGATGGTAGCTATGGCTTTGTCGTGCCAAAGCTGTGCGGGCGTATCATTAGTGGTAGCTATGGCTTTTCACTCCAAAAGCTGTGGTAGTAGCTAAGGCTTTTCGCGCCAAAGCTGTGCGAGTGTATCAGGCGGTAGCTAAGGCTTGCGCGCCAATGCTCTGCACTGTCGAGCGAACAGGCCAGGAGGCCAAGACTAAGATTGGCGTTATCTTAGCGGTAGAACGGTAGCTAAAGGCCAACCACTGCCTTTAGCGCTGCGCAGCCAAACGGACGAGCGGAACCGAGCGATGGTTAAGACCAGCTGGTCTTAATGAGTCCTCTTCGTGTTTGCCTCCAGGCCGTCTATTTCAACTGGTCATTAATGACCGCCAGAGATGCTCCGACCCGCAGAAGGTGACCTCTCATAGCCCTTAAAAAGGAGCGTAAAAAAAGGTTGTTGAATCTACCACTAGAAGCGGCGGTGAAGTGGGTACAACCACGATAACGTAGGACCCGAGCCTCGTGGAGACGAGTGGCCTCTGAGAGCGTCCGTGTAGACCCCTGGTATTTATCGTTGCATCCCACCAACGCACGAATATGGCACAAGGCCGTTTTTAAGGTGGGCCCAGTCGCAGGGCTGAAGCCCACACGCGTCCGGCAAGACCAAAAATACCTTCGGCCCAGTTGGCATTCCCCTTTTTGGAGCGCCTCAGGCGCCAGGCAATAACTCCCCCCCCCCGAAGGGGATATAAGGCTGGGGGATGGCCCCTGAGGCCGAATGCAACCCAAGAACTGGAGAGGAAAGGCCACACACAAACGCCCTAGAGTGTCTGCGTAGACCTCTGTATTTATCGAAGCGTCCCACCAACGCACGAATATGGCACAAGGCCGTTTTTAAGGTGGGCTCGGTCGCAGGGCCGAAGCCCACACGCGTCCGGCAAGGCCAAAAATACCTTCAGCCCCGTCGGCATTCCCCTTTTTGGGGCGCCTCAGGCACCAGGCAATAACCCCCCCCCCCGAAGGGGGTATAAGCCTGGGGGGATGGCCCTCTGAGGCCGGAGGAAATCTCCAGTGCCGAGGCACACCCGGCAGAACCGCCCAGAGGTTAGACGGCCTACCGAATGCAACCCAAGAACTGGAGAGGAAAGGCCACACATAAACACCCTAGAGCGCCCGTGGGGACCTCTGTATTTATCGTTGCGTCCCACCAACGCACGAATATGGCACAAGGCCGTTTTTAAGGTGGGCCTGGTCGCAGGGCCGAAGCCCACACGCGTCCGGCAAGGCCAAAAATACCTTCGGCCCCGTCGGCATTCCCCTTTTTGGGGCGCCTCAGGCGCCAGGCAATAAACCCAACCCCCTCGAAGGGGGTATAAGCCTGGGGGGATGGCCCCCTGAGGCCGGAGGAACTCTCCAGTGCCGAGGCACACCCGGCAGAACCGTCCAGAGATAAAACGGCCTACCGAATGCAACTCAACAACTGGAGAGGAAAAAAGGTCCGCGGGGACCTCTGAATTTTCGCCGCCTGAAGTACTTCTATAGTCCAGTATAGGCTACCGAAGAGTATTACTTCCATTTTTATAGAATTATTTCTGGCAGAAGTGTTTTGCAAATGTTGATAAATGTTAATTTATCCCTTTCTTAGCTGTAACGGCCGGTTAGAGTCGAAAAAGAACTTCATCATTTCCGGCCGCGCCCGGATGTTATTTCTCTAGGGCGAAGGTGTAATCCGATATGTTTATGTTCGTAGGCCGGTCGCGGCAAACGGGCCCCACGGGTCTGCGGCAAGGATCAAATAGTTCAATTAGGGAACTACTGTTACTCATCTTCTTGGGTGGCGTCTATGGATGAGAATAAAACACAGCCATCGAAAGATTACCATGACTCATATTCAAATCACATGTCCAAACCGCATTGCCCTTTGAGTGGGTTAAAAGGGGTGCGTCCAGCTGAGCTTAAAGCCCTGGCATCAGTGTTCGAAAAATCAGCCACAGAACTCAAACTAAAACAAAAATTACAATACAAACAGCGACATTCAACGTTATAACCTTAAATAGAATAGGCAAACTACCGAAGCTAACAGCTTCTGCGATAGATCATAACATAGACATAATATGCGTACAAGAACACAGATACCTTCATAGCGAAGATATAAGATACCACGATACTGCATGAAAACACTCTGTCAAAGCCGCGATAGGAGGTGGAGGGAGGCTTATCGGTCCACAGGCTCTAAAATCACTTAATAGCAACCTCAGCGCAACAATCATCTGTTACTGCCCTACCAATATTTGTGTCGAAACGGACTTCATTCTCTTCTATAATAAGCCATCCTTCCTTGTTCGCAGCACCCCGAAGCACAACGTTCTAATCATCAGTGGAGACATGAATTCCCAAATAAGTAAAAACGTAAACAACAAATTCTGCTTACACAACTCGGAAAACAGAAATCGGTAACATCTAAAGGATTTCACGCTAGAAAATAGGTTAACATGCCTTGATAGTAAATTTCAGAAAAGAAAAGGAAAACTATGGACATACATCAACGCAAATAACGTTAAAACACAGATAGACTACGTCCTCATGAATAAGAAATGAAATAATAGCGCATTAAATTGTGATGGTGTATCCTCCGATCACCGGATTGTCACGGCAAAGATACGTCTGAGCCTACGAAGGAATGCGACCCAAACAACCACAACCGTACTCTATGACTGGTCCCTGCTTAACAGTAGGGATATTAGTGATAAATATACGTTAACACTAAGAAACAAATTCGATGCACTTCAGGAGATAATCAGAAACACCTACTCTGAATGACGAATATAAGAATTTCGTCAATGCCCACTTAGAAGCGGCAGCTGAATGTATATCAAATAAACAAAGAGCTAAACCAATTATATGGTTCTGTATTGTTTGGTTACTTTGTTTAATGGCATATCAACCTTTATGGGTAATGTAATGCCAAAACCATCCTTGGAAAAGAACAGTAAGGGTACTATTTAACCCATGGCTGGTGAGATAAAGGGGGGGGGCGGTCATAATATCTTTCCAAAGAGTATTAATCCGGAAATGGACATAATAGCATGACTGAAATTCGAACTCACTTGCTATAATGTTACAGTCCAATACATTAGCCACTACATCAGGGGGACTCACCCTATATTGTTTCATTAGGCAACCATTTAGCTGGGTAATGGTTATCGTCGCAGGAAATGGATACGGCGCCACGAGTTCAAATCCTAGACGAGACTGATTGCATTTCACATAGCACTAATACCCTTGGGAAAGGTATGAATCCAATTATTCTCCCTCTAGCTATGGATAAATAGTAGGGCAGACTAGATTCTTCAGCCTTGGTGAGGCAACTAGTCTAGGAGAAGGAAAACTCTGAATTCAAACCTGTTAAACTCTGCTTAAAAAAACTGACCTTGTGTCATATCCTGCCCGAGTGAAGGGGTTGGGTAAATATGATAAACAAATAATTCTCATTATTGTCAAACAGAAACAGTTACTTAAAATCTTATAATTATGTACAATGGACCCCCAAATATGGCCGGGCAAAAGCAGGAGGACCAGCACGAACATACATTCTGCAGCTATGTGAGGATACGGAATGTAGCCCTGAAGACCTGCCAGAGGTGATGAACGATAGGGAAAAGTGGCGAGACAGGGTCAGGGATATCCGTGCTAGTGGCACGACATGATGATGATGATTAGAGTTAGAATTATTTGAAACGATGTAGCTGAGTCCAAATTATTTGTATTAAGAATAGTTACTTGAAGCTATAATGGTTTACAAGCCCAGACAGTAACTTATATCTGAAATGAAAATGGTATAACTTAGCTAGATGGAGCTACTATTGCCACTTGCCTAAATTCACCTGCACTGCACAAGTGGCGATTTAAGATGGAGATGGTATTTCTTGCACACCTTTGATCAATCACATTATACTTACCTACCTTGATATTTGATATATATATTTATATATTACACAAAGACTGACTTTAGCATTAAATAACCCAACGAGGGTTGACAGGCTGTAAAACAAACCAACAAAAAAAATTCTTACTTTAAACCACAAATACCATCAATAGCACAGATTCCTTGGTCTCTCTCTTCCCATCCTTCCATATTGATTTTGGTAAGTCCTCTAAATGGCATCAAGTGTTTTCATAGAGCTGATGAATGTTTTTGCTGGTCAGCCAACACTGGTGCATCCATGTGTAGGAGACCATAGAAGCATGTTACTTATAAGATCATCCTCACTTCACCATCAGTGCCCAGAATGTCTTGCTTGTTTTACTCAAATGGCTTCGGAGATGAAGTGGGGGAGGTAAGTGGCCTTATAGATACTGTTTTGTTGGGTTTTGCTTCCAAGATTTGTTCAAAATAGGATGAAGTATCCTTGTGTAGTTCTCATCAAGCTTTTTCTCTAAGCATTTCATTAAAGTCCTGATGGTGTAGCCATACAATAGTACTGACATGGCTCTAGCTTAGAAGAATTCCCATTTTATTTTATCATGCAGATCAGATTTCCATATGGTTGTTCAACTTTCAATAGCAGCCCATGCATTTATGGACATTGCTTTCAGTTGATGAGATATTGCTACAAAGATATATGAATTGGTCTACAAATTTTAGAGGCATGCAATTTAATGAGGAGATTGCACCATCTGGATTAAAACACATAGACTCTGTTTTATCTGAGTTCACATGGAGACCAATGTCTCTTGCTGCCTGCTCCAGACTATGCAGAAAGACTCTGTGTATTTGCAAGAAGCACTAGATTATCTGCTTTGTCTGCATCAGTAATAGTCTGAGGTGATATCATCTGCTTCTTGCCTCTTGTGAAACAATTTTCTTTTATCAGATCTATTGACACTCATAGTACGTAATCTAGGCTGATTATGAATGAACTGAAGGTTTAAAAAGATACAACTCATATTTATGTATTTACCTACAGGATATGACACAAGGCCAATTTTTAAGTGGAGTAACAGGTTTGAATTCAGAGTTGTAGAAGTCACTTCTCTAACATGCAGAATAAGCAACAATAATAACAACACTTACCAGCTCAGTGGCCCCAGCTTGTGTCCAGCTGGCAGACAAAAATAAAACAGGCAGTAACTCAATACTGAGCCCGTAACATGACTGAAGCAAGCTGGTATATATATATATATATATATATACACACAAATATACCTATTCCCTGGGCCAGCAATCAATCAGTATCCAGAGAATGGACTTAGCCACTTGCAAATAATGGAATGCCCCAATGTCCATATAATCTCACTTCAACTTATAACTCATTTTACGCAAATGAGTGCCAACTAATAGCAACTGAGCTTTACGAAAAAATACCAATAAGAGTTTTCCATCCTCTAGACTGGTTACCATACCAAGGCTTAAAGAGCACAGCCTGCCCTACTATTGACCTATATATCTGGAGGGAGAACAGTTGGATGCATACTTTTCACAAGGTATGCTATGGGAAATGCAAATAGCCTTATTCAGGTTTAAAACTCTATCACTGTGTCCATTTCCTTCGTTAATAACCCCATTACACTACAAGCATTTCCTAAACTTATATTTGAGCTATTTCAACTTCTTTGTAGCCATGAAAATGGTAGTTGAAGATAGCTAAACCAACAAAGTCAGCTTTTTAAGAGATTTTCAGAGTAAATTAAATCCTCAACCATATCATATTGAATTTCAGCAGTTTATGACATTTTTCTTTCAAATTAGCCATGACATTGTCATCATATTATTTGCTCAGCTGTGTACACAATTAATCAAGCTGCAGGTTAACTTTGATAAGAAAGGTTTATGAAAAGAATTGTGTCTTTTTTTTTTTTTTTACAACTACCAATATGTAAATACAACTGCACATATTTTCTGAATGCATCAACTTTTTTGTTACAAGCTGAAAGGAAGTTTTACAGAATTTGGAAGAATTTCTTTTAACTCATTTCTGAAAATATAATTAGAAAATAAAACCACTCATCTCAGTGAGTTTTCTTCCATCTTTTATCCCAGTTCAGCTTCTTGACTTCCTGTGTGAAATTACCATTGCGTAATGGCTGAAGTGCTTGACTCATGGTAAGTGAGTTTGAATTCCAGTCGAGCTATTACAATTACTTTTGGACTATTACCCTTGGTATGAACCCACTTATCCTATTTACCCAACCCCTCCGCTCGGCAGAATATGACACAAGGTCAATTTTTAAGCAGAGTTTAACAGGTTTGAATTCAGAGTTTTCCTTCTCCTAGACTAGTTGCCTCACCAAGGCTGCCCTACTATTTACCCATAGCTGGAAGGGGAATAATTGGATTCATGAATCCATTTATTCCCCAGCTAAGGATTAAGTAATATCATTACAGTTTTTCTACAAGAGTGGCTTTGACATTAAATAATCCATGGAAGTTGATATGCCATAAAACAAAGAAATCAAAACCAAAACTACTGTCCTTCTACAAGGATGGCTTTGGCATTAAATACCCCACAAAGGTTGATATAGCATTAGAAACAACAACAAAAAAACAAAATCAAAACTACTGTTCTTCTCTAAGGGTGGCCTTGGTATCAAATAACCCATGGAGGTTGATATGCCATAAAACTTAAGATACCAAAACCAAATCAAATCATGCCTTCTTGCTTTATATTAGTTGGCCAACAGTAATTGAGGGCTCTCTTTCCAATAGCAACTACACCAAGGTGTAGAGGAAGGCACTACACCTTTCCCTGAATTGCCCCACTTACTCTTGATCTGTACCTTATAATGCTCAGTGAGAAAGCATCAGGTACCATTTATGAGTCTTTCGTATAATTCAATCTGAAGTTGAATCCTGGTCTCCCTGGTCAAGGGCAAACAATCTAACTATTATGCCAAGGGGCCAGTTAAAGTGGCTCTTATTTCTTTCAGACTTTTCTACAATGGCAACTTTAATCTGATTACACAACTGTAAGTTTGCCCAGTTGCCTGGGGCTGTAGAATAGACTAACTGCTTTTCTGCAGAAGGATAAGACCCTCCTTATGAGTGTTCTAGATATGACACTAAACAATCTGATGGTGAGTTTCCAGTAATGCTGGAGCTTTGGGGAATACGGGGTACCCTTTCATTACCATTGCTCCCAGGTCCACTTTGACCCGGAGTGGTTGCTCTGATAGGGTCCTATCTATGGGTCAAAACAGAATTAAACTGTGTATTTCAGCTAAACTGAATTGCATGAAATAGGACTGTTTTGACATTTAAACTGCGTACTTATGCTAAACTAAATTGCTTAAAATTGAACTGTTTCAACATTTAAAATGTGTACTTATGCTAAACTGAATTGTTTGAAAGGGAACTGTTTTTATATGCTAAACTGAATTGTTTGAAATAGAACTGTTTTGATATTTAACTATGTGCAAACAAAAACTATCCTTATACTAAACTGAATTGTTTGAATTAGAACTGTTTAACTAAACTAAATAGATTGAAATAGAAATGTTTTTGACAATAAAACTGTGTACTTATGCTAAACTGAATTGTTTGAAATAGAACAGTTTATTTGTATAGAAATGGATTTGGTATTAAATAACCAACAAAGGTTGATATGCCATAAAACACAAACAACAAACAAACAAACAAACAACAGCATGTGATTTTATTGCTAATTTTATTTTCATTCATTTGATTTGATTGTTACCATAATTTTAGAAGAAACTTGTCTAAAATTATCCCAGATCCTTTTTTTCCTTTACCTCACCAATACTTTTTTTAATCACACCTTGTATTTATGAAACTGTTGATAATTTATTCAAATTCTTCAAACTTCTATGACTGCCAATTTGCATCCACAGAAATTGGAACTCGATAAGATTATTGATTAGTTGAGAGAGAGTTTCTCAGCTGGGAACTTTGTTCTCTCTCTCTGATTGCTTCAGAGAACTGCATGGGCATTGCAGCTGTTAAGGATTCTACTGGTTAAGACAATGGATTTTCAGTCAAGAAAGACTTTAAAATATCCAATGATTGGCTTGATGTCTCAAACACAAATACACACACGTGATATTAATATGAATGGGAAAACAGGCCGTTCAAAGGTAGAACAATGCAAATAAAATGGTGTATCAATGTCTGTTGCCTGACAGTTATGAACTGAATTTTGATCTGAAATTTTCACTACATAATGTCCTATTTGTTGGTTAATGCTTGGTTGGATATTTAATCATGTCTCTACTTAACAAAATCCAACTTAAGTATCATCATCATCATCATGTCATGCTGATAGCATGGATATCCCTGACCCTCTCTTGCCACTTTTCCCTATCATTCATCGCCTCTGGCAGGTCTTCTGGACTACATCCCATATCCTCACATAGTTGCTGAATATATGTTCGTGCTGGTCATCCTGTTTTTGCTCGGCCATGTGTGGGGGTCCATAAGAGTACATCACTAATGAGTTTGTCCCTGCTTCTCCAGCAGTGTTTTGCATGTCTGGTTTGTCTAACTTGAATAGTTTTCATGATAGGAGGCAGGTGGCCGTAGAGTTGGTGTCTTGTGGGGTGTTGCCGCCAGGACTTGTTCAAGATTGCTCGCAGCATTCTTTATTTACAAACACTGAATAAATTAATGATAAACATGATGAGCTTCTTTACGCATATACAAATATTTAATACATAGATAATATACATTCAATGAGTATTAACAAAAATACAATTCCCAACAGATAAACTGTGCATACATTGTTCCATAAAGAAGCTGTATGTGAAAGGGGTACAAAACTATTAAAATCTTCCTTGAATTCTTTTGGTGTTCATAACCATGTGGACTTGGGAAAGGTATGAATCCAATTACTCTCCCTCCAGATATAGGTAAATAGTAGGGCAAACTGGGTTCTTCAGTCTTGGTGAGACAACTAGTCTAGGAAAAGGAAAACCCTGAATTGAAACCTGTTAAACTCTGCTTAAAAATTGACCTTGTGTCATATTCTGCCCGAGCGGAGGGGTTGGTAAATATGATAACTATGTGGACTTTACAATTTCAGTGGCAAGACAAGTGACAATGTCATTCATCAAGTAGTGAGACTAAGTCTATTCAATCTACAGAGATAAAAGCAAAACATTTCTTCATTCAAAGAAAGGGGACAAAAGAGGATGAGAAATGATTCTCAGATTTTCCCATGACTAGAGATGTGCAAATATCATGCACCTAAAATCCAAGAGAGGCAATTATTTATTGTTCCTCAACAGTCTAATATATATGATCATTATATATTACAGAATTAAATACATTGACGAAGGAGGAGATTATGTTGAAAAATAGATGTTTGTTTGGTAAAATTAATACTTTCTTCACATTTAGGCTAAGGATTTACTGATTTAATGATAAATGTATTGGATATAATATCTGACAAAATAGTAAGAAATAAGACTTGAAAACCGAAAGTTGGTGTTAAAATGATATATATATATATATGAGGATCATTAAATAAGTTTCCAGACTTTTTTCATATGGGCACTTTTATTGATAGTACACTCATGAAACTCTAGTCCCCTTCAAAGTAATCTTGTCCGGCTGTGATGCACTTGTTGTACCATTTCAAAAAAATCTGGAAGGCCCCATAGAAGTCCTCTTGTGTGAACGTGTCAATGACCTTCATCACAGCCTCTTTCATCTCCTCAATTGTCTCATAATGACAGCCTCTGAGCTTAGGGAATAACCAAAAGTCACAGGGAGCAAGGTCAGGACTATAGGGACAGTGAGGAACTGTCTTGATGCCCATCTTCGTCAAATAGTCTTTGACAAGGATGGAGTTATGGACTGGTGCATTGTCCTGATGGAAATGCCGCTGACCCGATTTGAAGAGTGTTGGCCTCTTCCGATGGAATCTCTTCCTGAACTCCCTTAAAACCTCAACATAGTAACCCTAACCCTAACCATCTGGCCAATCAACTCTGGTGTATTGACTTCCTTACTCCTCCCACACCTCTCATCATCCCTCACAGACTCCCTGTCTTCCTTGAATCTCTTATGCCACTCAAAAACTGATGCTCAATTCATGCAAGATGCTCCAAAAGCAGTCTGAAGCATTCCATATGTTTCTGTGGCATTTTTCCAAGTTTAAAACAGAATTTTATTGCATATCATTCTTCTAAAGTGTCAGATTACATTTTTGAAATTCACCAGCTGTGACAATCAGGCTTTAGTAGGGTGTATTCCAATTGGTGCTGTAGCTGTTCCTTTGAACCTGAAATCATAAACATTTGTCAGTCATCTCATAAGGTGTATAGCAATAACATCCTGAATTTTCAAGCGTCTATGACAATTTTAAATGCATGTACCCCAAAAAGTCTGGAAATTTATTAAAGGCACCACGTATATTGAAAATTTTTATATATATACTATATATATGTGAAAAAGTATTATATATACACATATACCTATATAATTAAAAACTTTTTATATATATATATATATATATATATATATATAAATTCTTAAAAGTGTTATTTATATATGAAATATATACATATATATCAAAAAGGGTTATATATATATATATATATATAAAGTGGTATACTAATCAAAGTATTTGGCTACCCTCAAAAACTTATTTCTCATCCTAAAAGTGTTATTTTCAGTGAAATAACCTCCACAATGTTTTTATCTATTATACTAAATACAAGTCTTCATCAGCAACCTTGACTTTAGTATAAACCAGATATCTTTTGAAAAATTGATTTGAAGGCATTTTTCTGCTTTATTACTGAGCATGAATAAAACATTTTCCAAAAGTTAACATATCTTGAACTCACATATGACTATATTGTGTTGAATTACTACTTGCTTCAAACATCACTGCACATCTGAACCAATGGTGTGAAAAAAAATTGTTAATATTAATTGTTAAGGAGAGGATTCTTTAAAGCTGGCCTATATTGCAGAACTGCTGCCAAAAAAACCACTGCAGAGGAAGCAAAACAATGTCAAAAGGCTTCAGTGGGCCAAGACACACAAAGACTGGTCAATAGAGCACTGGAATGAAGTCCTTTGAATCAAAGTTTGAAGTTTTGGGGTCAAATAGGAAGGTC